>JAFFST010049776.1:185398-210702 GCA_022414735.1 Noturus placidus
TTTGGATTGATTTACAATGATTCTTGCCTCTAAGCGGAAAAGTGGACCGAAGCCAACATAATGCCTCTGATACCACATAGAAATGAAGGTATGAGCGCACAGCACAGAGTCAACTGCATGAATTACCCTGCTAAAGATAGTTTGTTAGCTAAAAGAAAACACTTTACTCCTTTTCTTAAAGACAAAATGCAAGAGGGGTTGCTCCTTCACCTAGTACTCAGTAACTCAGTGACAGGCGAATGTGTGCAGATTTTTAAAAATACTGATTAGACAATAAAGCTAAATAATTACATCCTTGAAATCTTGAAAAAAAAGCCCAACATTACAAAATCCGAAATATTATCTCAGTATATTAATGAGTGTCATTACTATTTCAATATTTTACTGGTTTTGGAATGCAGATAACATTTACCAGGTCTTCAAGTTTGAAGTTCCAGGACGTTCTATTTGGATAGCTTTATCTGTAATAAATATAGCTTCACAACAGTACTAAACCCCCTATGAGTAAGCCCAAGGTAACAATAACAAGGAAACTCTTCTTCCTAACCGTAAGAAACTTTGAAGAGAAACCTGACTCTACATAGAGGAAGCCCTCATGCCTTAGGCCAGACCAAGGGAATTGAAGAATGAAGGAGGATGAGGAGAATTTAGAGGAGAAAAAGGAAGGAATAGCAGCAAAGGGTGCAGGCAACGACTAGACAAAGATTAATTTCCCAATTGACGTGCTTTCAGTCGAGTATAAGAATACTGACCCAAGACACAATGGTTCTTGGTACAGCTTCTTCTTCTTGATGGTTTTATTTCTGTATTCTTGGCCACACCCTTGCAGGTTGAGGGATGAGTTTTCATGGATTTTAGTTAATGGTTCAATCTTGTCCTGTACTGCACAAACAACAGCTACCAGTATTATTCAAAGACTTTATAATGATATCAGACATGATTAAAATTCTACAATTTGCCAGTGTTTATCCAGACTTCTTGTGACATAAGCTTAGAGATGCTGTTTGCCACGTGGTGCAGGGTTAGGGTTCTCCTGGGTTGCTCAAATGAAGAGGTGCTCTTTCAAGGCATCTCTTTGTCACTTCACAGCCTTTTTATATCTCTTGCTATATATTTCTTTGAGCTGTATTCCGAGTTGGTGACTTTTATACATATATGTATATATGTCATCTCACATTCAGCTGTTTTTATTTCCAACAAATTTCCTAACACATGTAAATATTTGTATTAACATATAAACATTCAGCATCTTAAGGACTGCATGTTTAATAATTATTTATGTTTCAATGAATAAGCATGAAAAACATTGTTTAAACCGTTTCCAATAAAGATCTCTAAAGCTTACTTGTATTTTACAAAATGATCTTTAAAATACTGTATGTATATATATATATATATATATATATATATATATATAGTTATTATTTATTTATTTATTTATTTACTTTACATTTTTATATGTATATTTACTTTTACACAGTGTACTTGCATCTGTATATTTGAGGTCCACCTTGACATTGAAATATTAAAGCATGTTTAATACATGTGAAAATATAAAGGAAATGTTTCATTAATAAAATATTCAGTAGCCAAGTATTTTGGCAGAATGGATCAAGATAACGGTCCCAAATCCTCCACGTTGGACTAAGGTTTGCCAATCCATTGCTAGACAGCACACCACTTTTTCTTGTTATCGCCTGACTCTCTTGCTTGGATGATGAAAAGTACATATGCTCTATATAAAAGAAGAAACCCATCATCCAGGCAGAACTGCCTGAAGTACTCTAATTGGCTGATGCTCAGTGTGGTTTTGTCCGCAGTGCTTCCTCTTCCTGTCGGTTTTCACCTCTCTGCAGTTTCCACATCTGCACCACAACAGATCATTCAACAGCTGAGCTGGTCCACAGTTGTGCTTGAAATTTCTTTTCTTTTTTAACCTCTATGCTATTTGACATTTTAGATGACAGACTTCATTTAACAGTTGTCAGTTTCATAAAGTTTCATAAATGCACACTTCATTGTTTATACGCAGAAGTTTCACCATCTTGGACACGAATAGGTTCATTAAAGAGAAATGTGGCAGTTGGAAGGAAGGAGATAAACTTGACAGGTTTGTGTGGGGTTTTTTTTTTGCAACTGTTCTCAAACTCACCTTGCAGGCTGTAGGGGCAGGCTTGTTTCTTGCTATAAGATGTATAAGTGCTCATCCAGGCTAACCAGACCACCAATGATTTTTAAAATACATGTGCAGAAATCACATATGTTTATCATTTATTGAAAAGGATGATGTATCTGACAGTCACAGTCAGTTATTTATGTTATGTAACTTGCATTCATATCTATCTAGGGCAGAAAAATGCTTATATAATTGAAATGGAAAAGGTGGCTAGTGGCTAGTATATAAAGTTAGCTAATATGTAATACCTTGTTCAGTTGTGGTTGTTGTTTTTTTATTGTTTATTAAACTAGTTTTCAGTTATCCAAGATAATGAATTATTAATTCTGTGCATATACAATACACTATATGGCCAAAGGGTTTTGGACACCTGACCATCACACACATATGTGGTTCCTCAAACTGCTTCCACAAAGTTGGAAGCACATAATTGTCTAGGATGCCTGTGTATGTTTTAGCATTACAGTTTTTCTTCTCTGGAGCTTGTGATATAATGCCATGCATGTCTACTAAGAGTTTAATTGATGAGCTATTGATAGATATTACATTTTAGCTCTAAATGAAAATTTACTTGGCCAATTTCTTTTTGTTCTGATTTGCTCTGAATAGATCCTTGATCCTGTGAGATCAGGCTCCTGCATCATCCATTCAACGCTTTGACGAAGCTGCGACAGAAATGGTACATTGTATTACATACTATTGAAGAGGACACACAAAGGACATTCAACAAGATGAATCATCAGAGCCTGATTGTCACTTTGCAGCAGTGTCATGCAGGAATATATTTGCAGTTACCGTAAATGTTTTGCAGAGCTGCAGTAAATTGAGGTTGTAAATCACACGAAAGTGACACATTTAAAATGAAAACATGAACAAAACTGTGGAATTAATGCTGCTCACCTGCTGCTTTGCTAGAAATCAAATCTAACAGTGATTTACAAGACGACATTGTTGATACACTTGCGTAGTTTAAGGAATAGATAAAAATGAAGCTGTTGTATTAGACAGGAGTGTGAAAATCTAATATGTTGTAAGTTCTTATTAATCGTATAATAAGAATGATGTGGGGCAAACTATTACACGCACATTTAAAGACAGATTGGCAGCTCCATTAGTGTTTTTATAAGTGTTTAAATATGTAATGTCCTACAGGCTTCATGCTATGTTTCCTCTGAGTAGTAAATATGTGCTAAGTATATCTACTAGTTTTTCCTCCAAAGGTGCATGACTGTATTTCATATGCGTCTTCTCAATCACAGTTGATAACACTATGGATGTCAGCAATTTTTTTTTTCATGTATGACTGTGTATTGAGAAAAGATTCTGTTTTGAGCAGAGCAGGTGTAAATGCATTGAAATGTGTGGGTTGTAATTTTGGGATACTTCTCCAGTTTTATAGCTCTGAGACCTATCACATCTTTAATGAAGCTCTGATCAGCCTTAAAGCAACATGGGTTTTGAGATTCTGGCCCCATAGATGTTGTGTGATTGCTGCTAAAAGCCATTTCACTGATTACATTATTTATCATCCCTAGAAAAACTCCAATTATGCTCTGCTCATTTTAAACAGTCCTTTGGATGATGGGATATGATTCTTTTCAAGTCTTTCCAAAAATAAAGCTTTGAATTATTACATTATTAGTGTGTACCTATGTGTCTTTCAGGATTGAAAATACGATGTCAGGATTTACGAGTCATTTTAACATTGAAAAAGCATCTGATCATCAGCATTAAAGATGGATAGTGACTCATCAAATCTTTCCAAGAACCATTTTATAGCTGAACCTGGTAACATTCAGTGAGTAAACAGAGCCATCTAGAGGTTACTGCTACTACATTTAAACACAACTATATTACTCGGTATTGCTCTAAAATGGTAGCACTATTGAAATTAGCCATTCAGTCTTGACTAGAAGTCTTTTCTATACACTAAATAACTCTAAAATAATGCATAGTGTAATTGCCATCAGCACAGAAAGGCCACAGCATTCTCGAATTTCCTCCTGGGGGATCAATAAAGTATCTATCTATCTATCTATCTATCTATCTATCTATCTATCTATCTATCCATCTATCTAGATGCATCAAGAAGAATCAGATCTAATATCATAATGATAATGCCAGGGATTTTGTAGCACAGTTGGATGCATGTGCGGATTTCTATTTTAATGAAAAAGCGAACGATATAGACAGCCCAAACTTGGGTTTCAAGGAAAAAAGACCTACATGGACTAAAGAGCACAATGTGACAACAAACAACAATGAAAGGCAAAAGCTTGGCACTAAATGGGTTACAAGACTTGACTTTAATACTTCTGCTCATTAAACAAAATGTGAGACAGGTGCAAACAGTCATGTGAAGTGATCCAGTGAGGTGCAGTGGCTGATGGGAAACGTTGTCAGGCGCAGATTTTGGTGTGTCCATGATAGACGTGCTAAAAAAAAAAATTTAACTGCAGAGAAAAAAATATAAAACTCACAAATTGGGGTTAAACAGAAATAAACTGCAATAAAACAAACAATTTGAATTGAAAATAGATCTGAATTAGTGGTTAGGCTGCATTCACCTCATAAGTTTGAAGTGACACAAAATAAAGTTAATAAGGGCTTTATTATGTTCAGGGTTGTGATGGATCTAGAGCCATTATTATTATGTGGTGTTACGTTGACATGCAAAACAATAAGTCACTTGATTCTCTTGCCCAGTGCTCTGTCTGTGAAATAGAGGGGGAAATTGCTACCAGCCTGTTTCTACAGTTATTTAGAAAATAGTGTGGTGAGGCTGCCATTTTAGAAGTCCTCGATTTTGGCACTTACCTGCTATTTGAGATGAGCTCTTCACCAAATGGTTACTCTTAGGCTGTAGTTGCTGTGACAGGAGGATTGAGGTCACACACCACAAACTGCGAGAAGAAACGGCCAATAAGTGAAAGGTTAGTGAGTGTAGTTTTTGAAGAGAATGAAAGTCCAGTAACCTCCTCTCTGAAAGAAAGCTCTATCAACCTCTTTCACCAAGGAATGGGTCAATACATTAGCCAAGTCTAACTAACAACTTTATTCCTCGTCACAACTGGCTGAAACCAAATAGGTAGTTGTGGGTTAGAACTCACCAGTACACAGTACCATAACGACTACATTTTACTTTTTGATGTACCATGACTTTCTTGTGTAATGGTATTTCTCACAAGCTGACAGTAATCTTTTCTGCCTTCTCCATATCATATCCATGTAAGTTCTGGGCAATTCATAATTACTCTACATGAACTACTGAATGCTATTATAGTGAGAAGTTAACACCAATGATGTAGTCTTACTGGCTATGGTCTCAAATTACCTTGTCTCCAACTATCTTGTGGTAGCGTTTGTGGTTCATTCACAGCAAACAGGGCTCCCCAAGCACACTTACTGTGTGACTTCAGTCAGAAGACAATGCACAATGAATGTCCTTTTTTCTTAGCTAAAATCAATTATTTAGATATTATTTAAACACAAAACACTAGAATGTAAATTTCCTCTGAGAAAAGTTCCTTGTGTAATCTTTATAATGTATATCATGTATGCATATTAAAATATACATTGTCTTCTCAAAAAAAATTAAAGTGTCTGATTAAAGTAATACTTCTTTAAAAAAAATACTCAACTTTTTACGATAACATTCCGCTAGTCTTATTTTTTTGTGGAAACTCTGTTTAAGTAACTTGTTCAGCCAAAACTACATCAGAACCCTTATTGGCCTAGATAAGAAATCTATAATGAACAGATGTAGCTAAATTTTAGTCAACATGTTCAGTTGATGAATATAATTATGTTGTGCAATCTCATGCCTGCTGTACTCAAATGATCAAGAGGATGTGATGCTTAAAACAAAGTGTCCTTAAAAAAAAGGAAAGAAATCCTGTTAGCCAAGCAACAATTATAGCTAACTAAATTAGCTCACCAGTAGCTGGATCTCTTGATGTCTTAATTCATTGAAATCTATGTGCTGGTTGGGTATAATTAGCTGACTTTAGAATCAACAGATTCAAAATATTGTTACAGCCCAGTCTTGGTTATGCCACACAGTAACCAACACAAGATTCAGTGTAATTTGACCTTTAAATAAGGGAAGCCAGGAATAACACAACCAGGTTTGTGTTAAGAAGGTGTGGTATATTGTAACAGTTATATACATACAACTGTACAAAAGAACCAAACACCAGACGTACCTTCAGGGTGGGCCAAAGCCAAATTAATAAACAAAAGGATTCTTGGTTTGGTAGCTAGCTTACCTAAAAGGAAAATAAAGAAAATACAAGTACTTCCCTAAATACCTAAGCCAAAAACAGAGACAAAACAACCCCTCTCCAAAAAGAGATGCCAGCCACACCTATACTGCCAGTGAACTGAGAGCTGAATATATACACTGGTGTACAGAATACACAAACAGTTACAAGGACAACCAACACAGTGTAAAAAAAACAGACAAGCATACAAAAAAAACAGTCCAGCAGTGAGAATATAGACTATACACCACCAACATCCCACTTCTTTCTCACTCCTCTTCCTCTTTAAATATGGTGGTCAATTAGTGATGTCATCCGGGGAGGTGGGAGCAAGGCAGGGTAGGGCAGGCTGGAAACTCTGGGAGGAATTTCGGACCTGCACACTAAAATATGGCACCACAGAAAAATAACCTTCCCATTCCAAAGATAGTGGGTTGTAATAATATGATTACTAAAAATATTTTACATAATTATTTATACAGCTAAAATATTATATAGTAGACTAAATGAGAAGATTATTCAACCTAAATTCACAAGCTTGTCAAAGTCAGTAGATACTATAGGATACGGTTACATTTCCTCTCATGCAAACCACAAGTGCTCACAATGCTAACTGTCTAATCTTTGTTCAGATGTCACAAAGTTGCTAGTTTCACCCAGTAAAGTAAAAAATGTCACAGCAAAATTTGGCACCAAGATATTCCATTTTTTACAGTGTATTTATACAGTTTTTCATGTCATCACCTTACAGTACTTAGTTAGTTACAGTATTCATAGCAAAAAAAAATAGCTTTACTAATGGAATCACCAAAATCTACTCAGACAAGTTGAAAACAGTAATGCAGTCATGTAGTCATTTCAGAGTTTCTCTGATTGCAATAGGATTAACTCTAAAGCAATGGTGAAGGTGCGTCCAGTTCTGAAATAATTCTCAATTTCCTCCAGTGTTCGCCCTTTTGTTTCAGGGACACACTTGGCCGTGAATATGATGTTCAGCACACAGATTACACAGAAGAACAGAAACGGTGCAAAGAGTCCAAAAACTTAATTTAAGGTAAAGTGGGAACTGTATCCTATTCTTTGCAAACTGCAGGAAAGCACAGCCTGTGACACATTATTTAACAGCAAATTTTCATTTCCTGTTTGCTTAATTAATCATAATGACATTGAATTTACCACTGCCTGCATGAAGAATTGTATCAGCACAAAAGCTGTGAAATAGCCGACCATCACACACACGCCTAAAACAACGCCACGCACTTTCATCGGCAGGAGCTCTGACATCAGCAGCCATGTGATCGGACCCCATCCTATTACATAACCTGCTCAGAAGAAATATAAGAAAAGTAATAACTTCTCTCACACCACAGTGCTGTGGAATTCTGGAATCTGATTGGTCAAACATGGTAATTAATTATTTATAATATTGCATAACTTAGACAATAGCTTTAGGTTTATTTTAATCCACTCACCTAGATTATCAATCAGTAACTGACATAATCATGTATGGTGAGCACTCCACATAAACTGTTTTTTTACAATGTAATTGTGTGTAATTGTTGATATCATCAAACATATTTAGCATTTATGGAAATAGTTGCTAGCATCCCATGTAAAGCTGTGGGAAAGTCTTAAGGATGGAGGTTTCTCAGGAACATGTCTGCAGAGTTTACAGAGAATGGTGCAAAAAATAAAAAAAATTAAAAAATTTAAAAAAACATCCAGTGAACAGCAGTTCTGCAAGTGGAAACAGCTTCTTGCTGAGAGAGGTATCAGGAGAATGGCCAGACCAGAAGAACCATCTCAAAGGTATGGTTCAATCACCTTGTGGAATACAGAGCAGAGAAGGTACTAAACAGTACTTGAAATTCAGAAACAGAGCTGTGTTAAACCATCCAGAAACAGACATGATAGTTCTTTTCTTTGATTTCACTCTCACGTAATTGATTTGCGAATCACTTGTATACCAAGGGTGGCCAATCTTATCTGCCCAGGGCTGGTGTGGGTGCAGGTTTTCATTCTAATCGAGCAGGAGCCACACCTGATTCCACCTGTTTAATCAGCTAATCTGGGCTTTCATTAGTCTGTGTGCTGAGGCTTCTGCTTGGTTGGAATAAAAGCCTTCACCTACAGTGCAATGTAAAAACATCAGTAGCATGATTAATAAAATATAGGTAAGTGCTAGCTATCGATAACAATTTTCTCCTCCACACAAAGGCAGGGAGTAGAATTTGAAAGACAAAACTTGTGTCTTCAACACCTGCATAAACCAATGTTCATATCATTACTGAATAAAATTAAGCCACAATGAACAGTAAACAGTAAACAAAACCACAATTAATCTGTTAAGTGGCAAAATTCAGAATTGAGGCTGAAAAGCAAGTTGTTGTTTTTTTTATTACTAATAATACATATTAGTTATTATTTTAATAACATTAAAAAGAAATGTCTGTTAGTTAGTCTTATTTATTATGGATTAATAATGCTAATCATTTGTAAATGTTTCTTAATGCAGAAAACTTCCTAATCATTTCAGTGCTTTAACGTTCCATGTTATAAATAGGATGTGTTTTGACAGTATTAGTTTATATTAGTATTAGTGATAGTTTTTAATTATGTCCAATTACATTATCTAAAGCATCTCCACTGCTGAATTTCAATTAACTGTACTATAAATTACTGTACTGTAAAACACTTCAGGACATTGTGTTTATTTGTTTATATACAAAACCTTGATTGTGAGGTTTATGGTTATCACGGTGTAGTGGGAAATTTCATTTCTGGTGTGAAAACCAAATACTCACCATGCTGATGAGGGGGATAACTGTGCCGGATTTGAACTGAAAACCAGTCATGACTCCCAATGACTCTGTTGCAGATGGGGCCGCAAGAGTTATGTTCCCAGAATCACATGATGTTTTGTGGGTGTACACGGTCACTGTCAGCATGGCCAGAAACATTATAAATGCTGAAAGAGTGTAGTGCATGTTTTATTATTTGGATAGCACTCATGATATTGAAGAAAGGAAAAACATCTTGACTATGGTGAAGGTTAATGTGGTTCCCACAAGTCATATCTCAGCAGAACAAAACTTGTTGCGCAGCACAAACCTGATGCGTAGAGAAAAGATTTCCTGGCAGCTTTGTCCATTAAACAGGCTGCAATAATAACTGTAACCAGTCTAACAAGTCCCACTATCGCTGCATCGTACTTAGGTTCCTAGATAAAGGCATAGTATTGGGAAAAAAATAACACGATAGGCTTAGACAAGTTGAATTGGCTAATTCATATCAATATACATAAAAATAGTTTTTCACACTTCTATGTCATGTAATCTGAACACTGATTTGATAGTTCTTTGAAGTGACTCACCAGTGAAACAGCTGTTTTCGCAAAGATTGGCTCCAAATAAATCAAGATGGGTGTAATGCCTGTCATCTGCTGCAGGATTCTCATAATCACAGAGATCGCGATTGGCTTGCAGTAGAATGGACTTCTAAGATCTGAACACGTCATTCTGTCCTATTGGAAAGGTTAAATTGATGCTTTTTAAGTTACATTATACCAGGGGTATTCAAATAAAATGTATAATTAATAAGAAACTAACATTACTAAATGATATCAACAGTTGGCTTTCAATGATTAAAACATCAGTGATTAGTTTATTACTAGAAAAAAGACATCAGCATGAAATGGTTATGTTTGATTTATTTTTTTTTTCTCACACCAGTGGATTTGTTGCCACTTTTAACTTTTACTTTCTGATTTAATTGTTGACTTTTTTTAGCAAGCCATATTTGGTACTCAGATCAGAGGGTAAACAAAATGATGGTTAAAAAAAAAATGAAAATCTGTGAAAGCTTACTCTTCAGCTAACTAAGGTTTATTGAAGTTGTTGTGTCCAATTGTTGTTTTTTCTTACATTGATCGGCTCTGCTACAGTATTTTTTTAATACCTGGTTGGAGCCGCTGAAATATTTCGATGTATGAGTGCATGGGAGAACATGAGAAACTCTGCACTGAAAGTTACCTGGATCAGGATCAAATCAGTGGACCTGGAGCTGTGAGATGACATGCTACCTATGCACTAGGTTTGTAATACAAATTAAAATTCATGCAGAAAATGTTTACCTTTTGATGCATTGGGTCAGGCCCGAGTAGTGTTTATTTGGGGCTAAATAATACAAAATATCTAATTCCATACATTATTAATCTCTGTAACCCTGCAGCTTGTTTTTACCTGTGAATTGACACTTTGCTGAATTTGATTGAGTTCAGTGATATAGTTTGAATCAGGGCTCCTGAGCCATTGGAGGGCTCTCTCAGCCTCTTCTACTTTGCCTTTGGTGATGAGGTAACGTGGAGAGTCCGGCATGAAGCACAGAAGGATTAGCATAATCAGACCTGGAACTTCACCAGCTATAGCCAGCCACCACCATGGCAGAACCAAGCCTGTGTAGCAAGATAGGAAAGGCAAAGGTCTCACAAAAAGATTAGACTATCCTTATCAGTCAGATTAGAGTAGAATTTTGAACACTTTCTGTAACTGATTAACTAATAAAGCATGACCCAGAACACTATATGCATATTTAAATACCTAAGATTTCTGCACCTTTCATACAGTACTTCCATAACGATGTATTTGCACACTGTAGCTTGTTGGCATGCCATGCATTTCTTATGAATGTCTGAATATTTTCCGAACCAGCCATTGACTAGGTAGCAGACAACAAAAATAAACGACATGAAATGACACAGAAAAGACAGAAAGTGTGTCACTTACCAAGAGCATAGAGTGCCAGACTTCCACTAACCATCATGATCTGAGGACTGGCTCCCAGGGCTCCTCTGACACCTGGATGTGAAATCTCTGACACATAGACCTGCAAGAATAAAACATAATGATGACTTATGTATAAAAAAAATAATAATAATAAATAAAAAAACTCCCAGAATAAATGGTTTAATCAGAGTTTAGGTGTCATACCATGCAATTATGAGGTAATTACACCTATAGAGAATGTAAGGGTATCACGTTATAAGCAATCGAAATGCACTTCAGCAGTTCCCAACCTTTTTTTTTTTTTGCCAGTAGCCTAATTATTTCATAACTGCAAGAACACTACTAAGAACTCTAATGCAAGTATTGAGTATGTGCATTGCACTGTAGCTTGTTCAACTGTTCAGCCAAAAAATCTATTTTACTGGATGCTTACATGATCATTAACTACAAACTTACAAAATGTGACGCAGTACTATTTCCCCCTATTTTTTTTACTGAGAAACCGCTGTTTCTTAAGTTTCTCTGACTTAATATACTCTGAAACTAAAATTCTCCAGTTTGTGCCAGGGGGTTTAAGTCACTCTGCTCAGCATCATGCTTAAACCTGCACTTTCCCATGATAAAATCAGTGTAACACACACCGTCACATGGTTTCGTGCTTTACTCTACCATGCAACCAGTGTCTTGCTTAAGAGTTTACCCCTTGAGCTTTTCTACATTTTGTAGGGTCATGAAATTGACTAACAAAATTGAATTTGTTTTTTGGCCATTTATAACGTCTAACGTTTGAAAGTGCAATTTCGTTTTTCCTTGTGACATAAGGATTGAACCTGGTTACACAAGGCACTGCACATTTTCTATTACGTGTTTGGGGAGTGTTTTGAAAGAAATGTGATACATGAAAAATTCATGCCCAGAAATGTACCTACAGGAATGGAGCTGGCTGCAATCCCAGAAGCGATGCCTGTGAGCAATCTGCCCAGGAGAAGTATTAACCATTCTCTCGCTACCACCATCATGAGAAACCCCGCCATGAAGGGAATTACGGATATCATGATGCTGTGTTTCCTTCCCAATTTGTCATTTATCAGCATGGCAGTCAACCCTCCGGCTATAACTCCAATCGCAAAAATAGACTATATTCAACAAATAGAACAAATAGAGTCAAATTGATTGGATAAGTACACACACATATTTTGTTTTGGTTACTGTAGAGCTGGTGCTTAAATCAGGGAAAACACAATGAGAAAAGATAAACAACTATATCAGGTAATTTCATGTCACATCCGTTGAGTTATCTTGCTTACAAATTTATTCTCAAAGCAATTTAGGTCAATGTGATATTCAGGGAGGAACAAACAAGCTGGTCTTTCTCCAAACGAGGAAATCTGATCAATGTCCATGAGCAGACGTGGATCGTCATCCTCCTGAAGCTGTGGAATCACCGCAGAGGGAACTACCATGGCGTATCCAAAAATAAAACTACCCAAAACAGCCGAAAAGGCAGCGACAAAGAGCCATCCATTTCTATTGGAAAAACAATTTACATTACGAATTAAAATATTCAATAGCATATCCCAGCTATAAAATTGACAGGTATTCAGTGAACCAGACAATGTGAAAAGTCACCGAGGATAGGTTGAGTTAAAAGACAAGCAAGCCAGGTTCTTCAGCAGCATAGTGCAACACTTAACAATAAATACTCGGGACAAAAAATGCACCGGACAATAAATATTCAAGACAAAATATGCACAGGATAATACACACAGGACAGTAATTACTCAGGACAACAAATGTTCATGACAAAACACATACAGGACCATTAATGCTCAGGAGAATAAATGCTTAGGACAAATAATACACAAGACAGTAAACATGCTCATATACTTAAACATTTAAAACACTGATGCTAGCCAGCAAATCCAAAAACAGACCCACAAACCCACATAGCTTAAGGCTCTGATCATACTGGCTCTGCACCATGCTCCTTTCAAGCCTCAAGTATAGCTCAACTGTACCCATTATCTCTCAAAATACACACATCAAAACTCTTCTCTGTCCTGACATCCAGGTAGTGGAATGACCTTCCCATGGCTGTCCAGGGAACAGTCACCGAAGGTCTTCAAATGAAATCTAAAGACATTTCTTTACACCAAGCACTTTAATTAACACTTCTATTTTTAATAAATCATTTGTTTTAATAGAACCAGGATTTTAGCTTGAAGAGGCGCTGATTAATTATGAATGTGTAAACTTTTAAAGAATAAATAATTGTGTCTTGTGAAGTTGCAACACAGAGATAAAGATGAGTAACGTAAAAAAAAAAAAAAACCAAGACCAGTGCAACATGATCTGAATTTTTGGCACGTTGCTTCCCCAATTCCTTTCACTTCTGTTCCACTTGATATACATTTTGTCAAATACAGACATCTTTGTTTGACTTTAGTTTAATTTATAGCATTAAGATGAAAGGGTTTTTTTTAATCCCTTGACTATTAACCTCCTCCAACAGGATTTTAGCTTCTCGTTAGTGAACTAGCATGAGGATGTGTTTTTGATAGAGACTAATTATAATTAATTCATTAATCAATTTGTATAGCGCTTTTTACAATGGACATTGTCTCAAAGCAGCTTTACAGAAATATAATTTTTACATTTACATTTTACAAGCGACTTACAAATGAGAGCACACTCACACACCAATGGTAGCAGAGCTGCCATGCCATTGGGGCAAGTTAGGGTTCAGTGTCTTGCCCAAGGACACTTCAGCATGGGATCACCCAGGCCGGGATTCGAACCGCCAACCCCACAGTTAGTGGATTAGTGGACAACCCGCTCTACCGACTGAGCCACAGTCGCCCTACTGCATAGCACTTCTGTAAATCACTCAAAATAACAACATCTGTTAAATGCTGTAAATGTTATGTAAATAAATATGTAGAACATAATTTAAATGTTATGTAAATAAATATGTAGAACATAATTTACTCATAATAAATACTCAGGTCAGCAAATACGCAGAACAATAAAAGCTCAGGAAAAATACTCAGGACAATAAATACACAGGAAGCTAAATACTCAAGACAATAAATGTTCAGAAGAATAAAAACAAAGAACAAAAACACTCAGGATAATAAATGGTCCTATGCAAACTAATTTCCCTAATTTTTCAGGAGAAACCACTGCAAACAACTGTCTATAATTGTCTATAAACACACTATCATGCAACTGGAAAAAGAGCTGGGAAAAGAGTAGAAGATAAAAGTCTAGAGAGCAAGAGTGAGTGAAAGAGAGAGAGAGAGAGAGAGAGAGAGAGAGAGAATAACAAAAAATAGCATAACAAGTAATTACTATATTGATTTTAATGATAGAGAAAATTGGCCAGAAAGAGAATAACAGTAAAGAGTATAAAAATACAACATCATTTAATATCTACCTTATTTGTCCCTCTGTATTCTGATTATTAGTTAATAATGGAGTTGTTTCGTTCTCTTCTGATGCCATTGCTTATGTGCCTTCAATCTCTGACTTTCAGTCTATATGGCAGCTTAATGCTATAGAATAACCTAAAGTGAAACTAAGACTACGCGTCTGTGTGTGACATCACATACATCAACAGAACAAGTAGGAGAGGAATTGAGGAAGCAGGGGATATACAGTAAATACAGTTGCACAAAGTTGCACTGGAATTTGAGTCATTTTATGTTCAGCAGTCCGTGTGGTGCAACTTCAAGAAACACAATTATTTATTAACAACTGTTGATGGTTTAAGAGTCGAAAAAATAATCAGGATAGATACTCAGGATGATAAATACACAGGAAGCTAAATACTCAATACTCATGTTCAGAAGAATAAAAACAAAGACCAAAAACACTGGAAAAAGAGGTTGGAAAAGAGTAGAAGATAAGATTCTAGAGAATGAGTGAGAGTGAGAAAGAGAGAGAGAGTGAGAGAGAGAGAGAGTGAGAAAGAGAGAGAGTGATAGAGAGAGAGGGAGAGAGAGAGAGGGGGGAGAGATAGAGAGAGAGAGAGAGAGAGTGAGAAAGAGAGAGAGTGATAGCGAGAGAGAGAGTGAGAAAGTGAGAGAGAGACGGGAGAGAGAGTGAGAGAGAGAGAGAGAGAGAGAGAGAGAGAGAGAGAGAATAACAAAATATAGCATAGAAAATAATTACTATAACATTTGGGTGGAAAAACACATGGAGAAAAGTGTAGCAGATAAATGTGTAAGATATATATTGTATATGAAAATATATATAACGAATATGTATTTTTTAATGATAGAGAAAACTGGCCAGAAAGAGATAATTATGCAGTTGCACTGCAACTATGCATTTGTTGTTGTTGTTGTTGTTGTTTATATCAACCAGGTGTATTGCAATTCAGACCATAAAATAAGCTTCGGTTTCTTTTTTATCAGTCATCAGATGTGTCTCTGTTTTTTTTTTTCTCCTTGTATATCCTTTGCTTGTAATAACTGCATCATGCCAACAACCCCCTGACATTGTAGGGGTGACAGCATCGACTTTACTCTGGTCCATTTCTACCCCGTTCTCATCAAGGATGTAGCCTCAGAACTTAACAGAGAATTGGTGAAACTCACATTTCTGTGATGTACAGGTCATTCACTACCGGTCTTTCCAAAACTACTCATACCTGTTCCACATGTTCAATTTCAGTTTTGGTGTAGATCAGTATGCCATCAATATAAATAGTCACACAGGACGTACTCCAAGGCCTTTGTCTCTGGAAGAGATAAAGGTTGGACATGGCCTCCAGGGGGAGCAGCACCTGCTAAAAGGCCAATGGCACAATCCCAAGGTCAATGTGGAGGTAGCCTGGATGCTCATGCTTTGTTGAAAGCTTCACCTACGTTTCTGTAGGGCTTTCATATGGTCATTTCTCTTAGCTTTTATTATGGGTGGAGTGACACGGTAGTGACAGAAAGTGGTTAAAACAGTTTTCACTCCAGGTTATGAACTCACATTTGCTCTTAAGCGATCGTAAAATCATGAAAAGACAGCCATGGGAAGCCAAGCATGATTGGGTGGCTGGGTGATTAGTGATCATGAAAGAGTGTGTTTCTTTCTGGAGAATGCCAGAGCATATTTGAATGGCAACAGTATGCTCAGACACTTTACCACGTCCGAGTGGAGATCCATTCAGAGCTTTAACTCTTAAAGTAAGGGGAACTTTAAGGGGAACAAGATGTACATTTAATCTTAGTCACTGTTTTATTCATAAAATTCCTTGCTGCTGCAGAATGTAGGAAGGCCTGGAAAATATAGGTTTCAGACCGCCAAGAAATGGTAACTGGTAGCATCATACATTTGTATGTGAGTAGATGGGTTAGCTGTGTGGGGTTCTTGGTTGTAGGTCGCAGTTCTTACGTTTTGCTCGGAAATTTTCCTTATTCCCACAATAAAAACAGAGTCCACCTTTTCTATGGCATTACTTTCCCACCACTGGGAGCCCAACTTTGGCAATTTCAATAGGTTCAGTCCTTGGGAGAGCACCTCTGACTGGAACTCGTGGTGGATCTGGGCAGTCAGGAGTGGAAATGCCCAGAGAATAGCCCTGGGGCTTAACATAGTCTTAATGAAGCTAATGATTCTGATTCTGACTCCTACTTGCACAGCTGTTGTGTGATTGCTGCCAAAAGTCATTTTACTGATCACATTATTTATCTTCTCACAATCATCCAACGCAAAAACCTCCTATTCTCTTCTGAAATGATTCATTTCAAGACTTGTTCTCTAAAAAAATAATAATTAATAAATAAGTAAAATAAAAAAAAAATGTTGAGTAATTACATTAACAGAGTGTACATACGTGTCTTTCAGGATGGGAAAATATGATGTCAAGAGGGAATAAAATTTTCAATTTACCTGAGATTTAGGAGTCATTTTACATTGAAAAAGCAGCTGAACATCAGTATTCAAAGATGGAAAGTCACTCATCAAATCTGTTGAACTATTTGAACCTGGTATCTGTTTGAACCTGGTAACATTCAGTGAGTAAAGAGAGCCATCTAGAGGTTACTGCTGCCACATTTAAACAGCATTTCCACAAAAATATTGCTTTATTTCTCAGGGATCTGGAGCCCTGGGTGAGACATCAGTCCATCATAAGACACCATGCACACACATTCACAAACTCATTCACAGCTAGGAGCAATTTATATTAACAAATCCAATTACTGACCTGTTTTTGAAAAGTGGGAGGAAAAGGTATGGATGAACATGCACAGAAACTCTACATGAAACCTGAACCAACATAGTCCTACATACTGTACAAAGATACTGTAGCTAAACTGGTATAGCATAATGAATAATATTTATCCATCCTTCCATCCATCTTCTATACTGCTTATCCTTTTCTTCAGGGTCACGGGGAACGTGGAGCCTATCCCAGGGAGCATCGGGCACACGGCAGGGTACACCCTGGACAGGGTGCCAATCCATCACAGGCACAATCACATACACATGCACATTCACACACTCATTCATACACTATGGACACTTTGGACATGCCGATCAGCTTACCGTGCATGTCTTTGGACTGGGGAGGAAACCGGAGAGCCCAGAGGAAAACCCCAATGCACGGGGAGAACATGCAAACGCCACACACACGTGGCCAAGGTGGGAATCGAACCCCCAACCTAGAGGTGTCAGGCGAACGGACTAACCACTAAACCACTAAGTAAGTTGCTCAGTCCTCAGTCCTTATGACTTACCCATAGTCCAAGAGGTAATGCACTTATGGAAATTGCTAAACAAATTCAAGAACAGTAATTAATATTACGTTGTGTTGCCATTTGTGTTTCTACAATGGTTTACCATGTAGCGCTGCTGCCTCACAGGTCCCCGGTGTCTCCAGGATTTGATCCTAAGGCTGGGTTACCGTCTATGTGGAGTTTTGCATGTTTTCCTCATATCCATGTATGTTTTCCTGGTTTTCCACTTTCCGCTCACCTCCCCAAAACATTCCATTAGTTGTAGTATATCTCTACAGAATTTAATGGTATGGATTTGGCATTATATAATCAAATTTATGTGGTGAGTTACAAAAAATGTAAGGGATGGCAACAGTAACCTCACTTCATGTCAGGCCACATTAACACACTAACGGTGTTGATTATTTTAATATAATAGCATTTCCTGTCTTTTTTGTATTCCTTATTTAACTTTACATCTCATTTAGAGCATTCTGCAGGATTTAGTAAACGATCCAAACATATGCACATCATTTTGACCCTTTAAAAGTGGATCGGCCTCAAGAAGCCACTTGATTCTCATGTCCAGCGCTCTGTTTGGGAAATCGAAGGGAAAGCTGCTATCAACCTCTTTCTACAGTTGTTTAGAAAATAGTGTGGTGAGGCTGCCACTTTCAAAATCTTTGATTTTGTCTGCTATTTGAGATTAACTCTTCAAGAAGAAACTAGCAATACGAGATGAGTGAGTGAGTGTAGTTTGAATAGAGAATGAAAAACCAGCAACATTTTCTTCCTATAGTTCTACAGTGGAGGATTTGTTCATGGTCAGAATTTCAATGTATATTATATTTGACCTTTTCTATCATATCATATCACAACAAAAAGATATTTTTTATTTTCAGTAGGGAAACAGACAAATCCAAAACTACCTCTGTAAAACTGAAAAACGTTTGTCTTTATTATTGCTTTATTATTATTTATTCTCTCCTGTCAAGCTTTATACTGATTTGAGCTTCATAGATTGATAATAAAATATCATTATTTAAATGTGTAGGTTTTTGTTTCTCCCTGATTGCAGTAGGATTAATTCTCAGCAGTGGTGAAGGTGCGTCCAGTTCTGAAATAGTTCTCAATTTCCTCCAGTGTTCGCCCTTTTGTTTCAGGCACACACATTGCTGTGAATATGATGCTCACCACGCAGATTACAGAGAAGAACAGAAACGGTGCAAAGAGTCCAAATGCATCCTGTGAGGGGGAAAAAAGAATAATGATTTAGACTCGTTGCCCAATACTGGAAAGCACAACCTGTGACACAATGTGTAACAGAACAATCATCTCTACTAAACCAATAAAACCAATTTAAATTAACAGTGGTCATTTCTTGCTTGATTTATTGACCATAATGACTGGAAATTTACCACTGCCTGCATGAAGAATTGTGTCAGCACAAAAGCAGTGATATAGCTGACCATCACACACACGCCTGAACCAACGCCACGCACTTTCATCGGCAGGATCTCCGACATCAGCAGCCATGTGATCGGACCCCAGCCTATTGCATAACCTGCTCAGAAGAAATATAAGCAAAAATAATAATAACTTTACTTACACCACAATGTTGTTGAATTCTTGAATCTAATTGGTCAAAAGGTGGCAATTTATAAGTGGCAAGTTTATATTAATTCAAGTGTTCTATCTAAAAATGTATTTGTGTGTAATTGTTGATTTCACAAAGTTTATTTAGCATGTATGAAAAGATTCTCCAGTGTCAATGCTTTGTAACAGTCGGAGGTAAATATGTAGGAAAGTCCTCAGAATGGATGGTTTTACGAGTTGTGATTTCATGCTTATATGAAAAGCTGCAGTTTTTTTATATTGTTGTTTTATTAACTTCTCAAGAAGAAAAGAAGAGACTGTTGAGGTAATAAATGTTTATAGCTGTGATTAAAGGAAATAACATTTGACATTCCACAGCATACTGTAAAGGTACCACCCAGGTATATTGGTGGACAGCCGCCACCAATATACAGTATCAACAAAATCAGTTAATGTCCACATCAAACATCAGAATAGGGAAAAGAAAAACTGATCTCAGTGGCTTTGACTATGCGTGCTATCATTGTTGGTGCCAGACAGACTGGTTTCAGTAATTGCTAATTTCCTGGTATTTTCATCCCTTCAGAGATGCACAACAGTTTACACCGAATGATAAAACATCCAATGAGCAGCAGTTCTGCAGGTGGAAGAACTTTGTCGCTGAGATAGATCAAAGGAGAATGGCCAGATTAGTTCAAGCTGGCACGAGCGCTATGGTAACTCAACTAACCACTCTTTAAAACCATTTCAGAACACCTTAAGGTGGATGGGCTGGAAACAGCAGACAACCACATTGGACTTCACTTTACAGTGGGCACAGGTTCACCAAAGCTTGACAGTTGAAACTTCCCATATATTCAACACACTCATATGACTTGCTTTTATAAGCATTCTAATTTGCATGTAGAAACACGGTCATTCAATTCATACTGAATTTATTTTATTTATGGATTGAATAAATATTATTCAATGCATGTGTATTTCATTAAAATGTAAAGAGACATCAGTTAGCTTACTCTGTTTGTTACCATTGCTTATAGATTATTAATGCTGAAGTTTATCATTTGTTCATCTTAATGTAGTTCATCTTAATTTATGTAGTAAACTGCAACCCGTCTAATAATTTCAGTGCTTTAACTTTTCATTTGGAATAAATAAGAATTGTGTTCTCAGTTTGAAGTTTTAATAATGTTACATTATCTATAGCATTACAACTTCTGAATTTGATTTAACTGTCAATTGTTTATAAATTACTCTACTGTAAAACACTTCAGGACATTGTGTTTATTTGTTTATATACAAAACCTTGATTGTGGGTTTTATGGTTATCACGGTGTAGTGTAAAATTTCGTTTCTGGTGTGAAAACCAAGTACTCACCAAGTGTGATAAAGATGATGCTGATGAGGGGGATAACTGTGCCGGATTTGAACTGAATACCATTCATGACTCCAAATGACTCTGTTGCAGATGGGACCGTAAGAGTTATGTTCCCAGAATCACATGATGTTTTGTGGGTGTACACGGTCACTGCCAGCATGGCCAGAAACATTATAAATGCTGAAAGAGTGTAGTGCATGTTTTATTATTTGGATAGCACTCATGAAAAAGAAAAGCATCTTTATTATGGTGAAGTTTAAGCTGGTTCACACAAGTCATGCCTAGCTTTGTCTATGAAACATGCCTAGCTTTCTCACTGCACTGCAGCCTGTTAAAGTCAGGAGGTTTAAACAAAGAAGTTGAAAACATGCCTGTGATCTCATCTCCAGCATTTCCCAGGCACTGTTTAGATTATAGTAACTGTCAAGCCAAAAATATATTTGATATGGCCCTAACAGTGACAAAAAGCAATGCATATGGTAATCATTGAGATGGGGGGCTTTAATGCACTCTGCTCCACATCATGACTAAACATGCCTTTAGCCATGATAAAATCACTGTAATGCACATGTTATTGCGTTATTATACCCTCCAACCAGATACAGTTCCTTGCATAAGTATTGACCCACTTGATCTTTACCACATATTGAAATTGAAATATTTCGTTTCTACAATATATCTAACATTTAGAATTTGAACTTATTTCTGTATTGGGACTGAAAGATGGTTATACAAGCCACTGCGGAGCCTCTGTTCTTTGCTTGGGGAGTGTTTTGAAAGATACAAAACAGGAATTTGAGACTTGAAAATGTCCCAAAATGTACCTATAGGAATGGAGCTGGCTGTAATCCCAGCAGCGATGCCTGTGAGAAATCTGCCCAGAAGATGCAACAACCATTCATTCGCTTTGGCCATCATGAGAAACCCCGCCGTGAAGGGAATTACGGATATCATGATGCTGTGTTTCCTTCCAAATCTGTCATTCATCTGCATGGCAATCAACCCTCCTACTATAACTCCAATCGCAAAAATAGACTATTCAACAAATAGAATAGAATCAGAGTCAAATTTATTGGACACATGTATGAGAATTTCATTTTGGTTAGATCTGGTGTTTAAATGTGAAGAAAAACACTGTGCACTGTAAGGGAGAACATAACTAACGTTATCAGATAGGTTCATGTTACATCCTTTCATTTATATTGTTTATAGATTCATTCTCAATGCAATTTTGGATAGTATGTGATATTTGGTGAGAAACAAATAAGCTGCTCTTACCGCAAACCAGGAAATCTGATTAATGTTCATGTGCAGACGTGGATCGTCATCATCCTGAAGCTGTGGGATCACGGCGGAGGGAAGTACCATGGCGTATCCAAATATAAAACTGCCCAAAACAGCCGAAAAGGCCGCAACGTAGAGCCGGCCATTTCTATAAGAAAACACGTTTACAGCACAAATTTAAAAAAAAAATTTAAATATTAAGTCTCACTGACAAATAAACATCACATAATATTTAAGCTATAAAATAGAGAAGTTTAAAATCCCTCCATCCATTGTTTATACCACTTTTCCGACGCAAGGTCACAGGGAGCCTGGAGCCTACAGTATTGCAGGTGATTCAGGGCACTAGCTGGGGGACACTCTTGACGGGGTGATTATTGATTGACTAGCGCAATCACAGACAAATTACGGACAATTTAGAGATGCTAATCAGCCTATAAGTCGTGTCTTTGGACTGGGGGAGGAAACCAGAGTACCCGGAGAAAGCCCCAAAAGCACGGGGGAGAACATGCAAACTGTGCACACACAGAGCAGAGGCGGGACTTGAGCCCCCGGGGTGTGAGACAAACGTGCTAACCACTAAGCCACTGTGACCCAGGAAGAAAAGAACCAGAAAAGTCACAGATGGTAGATCTAGTTAAAAGTCAAATCAATATCTTCAGGACCATAATGCAAGACAAAACACTGCAGTGTCACGGAACACAGAACCACATAAAGTGCAAATACATCACCATGTGTGACAAGTGCAAAATATACACTATAAACCAACAGCAGTGAATACTCAGGACAATAAATACACAGGGAAATAAAAATTCAGGGACAAACCACAGGATAGTTAAAACTCAGGACAATAAACATGCCCACATACATAAAGATTTAAAACAATGATGCTTGCCAATAGCGCCAAAAACACACCAACTCTCACCTACCTTAAGGCGCTTATGTTATGAAAATTCAACTAAGAATGAACAGAGACTTTAACAGAATTTTTGTAATGCAGTGCACTTTAAATCCGGATAGTTCATTTAACTCAATACATTTGAGGAAACTAATGAACTCAAAATATTTAAGATGATAAATCAGTTTCTTTAAGCCAAATACACTTAAATATAACAAGTTTGGGATAACTGTATTTGGCTTAAAAAATTGTTACCTAATATGGCATGGAACGGTACAGGTACAGTACTAATCATAAACAGGAAAAACACATCAAGAGTGTTGAAAACTGCAGCTTCAGGAAGTCCTCACTTGGACTACTTCTGTGCAGCACCATTTCCTCTGCATATCTCACTTTCTAGCACCATAATATTACATCCTGTCTGTCCCGTTCGGCACACTCTTTTCTTGCAATTTAAAAGAAGCACATCATTTTGCACACAGAAAGCTCATTAACCCTTCAAGCAGAAGTAAAACATAAGACATAGTAATCTGAGATACTACACTTATCACACCAGCTCTGCACCATGCACCTTTCAAGCTTCTAGCATAGCTCCCACTATGCCTCAAGATACAAGAAGAACATACATCAAGACTGTTCTCTCACCTAGCACACCTAGTGAAAAACTGAGTCAATGGCGGTCTTCAAAGAAAATCTAAAGACCTATTTATTCACCAAGCACTTTAATTAACACATCTATTAACTGTTTTAAGAGAACCGTAAGCTTGAATCTCAATCAATTACTGATCAGAACAGAAAGTGTACAGAAACACTCAAACAATAAATAATAGTGTCCTCGCTTCCTTATGCTCATGTTCTGTTTGACATGCACAATATCAAATGTAGACATCAAATAAGTCTTGGATTTGCTTTTGTTTAATTTATAGTGTTAATCTATCATTTAACCTCTAATATAGTCAGATTGCTCTCATCAAGCACTTGAAAAAACTTCTAAGTTTTTTTTGTGTGTTTTCGTTCATGTTGTAGTACCCTCCTTTAAAAGGTTTTTAGCTTTTAGTTTGGGGAACTAGCATGAGGATGTGTTTTTATAATGACTACAAAGCACTTCTGTAAGTCACTCAAGATAACAGCTTCTGCTGTATAAGTAATATACATAAATACACAGAACAATCAGAGTCACGATCAATGCTCAGGATGATCAATACACAAGACATTAAATACTCAAGGCAATAAAGGCTCAGAATAATAAAAACAATGAACTAAAACATTCAGTACAAGAAGTACTCAAGACTGCGTGCACACTAAATAACTTTAAATATGTATATTTAACATACAGGAAGGTTTACATGGCACCAAGGATTTGTCTCATTTTTAAAAAATAAAATTATTACTTTCGCTAGCAATTAATTAGTATTATTTATTAGTTATTTATTATTATTGGTTACTTGTTAGTACACAACACAAGAAATATTGGAAACAACTCATTCATAACGCTCAAATCAGTTTAAAGTTCTGGAAATGCATATGCAAATTGAGTTCAAAAACAATGTCCCCACAATTTTTTTAGCACTTGCAAAAAAATATTTCATTTTACCCAAAATAAGTAAAATATACACCTCAGGTGACTTAATTTAGTATCGAGGTTAAATTAATTACGTAATTCTGATCATTTGCTTTTTGGGTAAAAATTTGGGTGAAAATCACAGTTTTTGTCATATTTACTGAACCATTGAAACTTTTTTTTTCAAGTGATGCATAAAGGTGCATTATTTTGTGTAAAAAACAGATGTAGAAAAGTGCAGCAGATAATTGAGTATGAGAAAGAGTGTGTGTGTGTGTGTGTGAGTGTGTGTGTGTGCATATATATATATATATATATATATATATACAGGGGTGTGAAAAAGTGTGTGCCCCCTTCCTCATTTCCTGTTCCTTTGCATGTTTGTCACACTTAAGTGTTTCGGAACATCAAACCAATTTAAACAATAATCAAGGACAACACAAGTAAACACAAAATGCAATTTGTAAATGAAGGTGTTTATTATTAAAGGTGAAAAAAAATCCAAACCATCATGGCCCTGTGTGAAAAAGTGATTGCCCCCTAAACCTAATAACTGGTTGGGCCACCCTTAGCAGCAACAACTGCAACCAAGCGTTTGCGATAACGTGCAATGAGGCTTTTGCAGCGTCCTGGAGGAATTTTGGCCCACTCA
>JAFFST010049776.1:222205-239535 GCA_022414735.1 Noturus placidus
AGCCACCGCAAGTCACATGGTTTTCTGCACCTGATTCATGTTTTGGTTAATGAGCACTGGTGGGTATATATAGTTGGGTTTTTCACTTAGTCTGGGTCTTTCGTTGAATGTAATTGTGTTTAGACTCTTGTTCTATGTCTCTCGGTGTTCTGTGTCATGCCCGTGTTTATCATGTTTAGTCTTAGTGTTCGTTTCATGCCATAGTGTTCACGTAGCTTGGTGTTTGTTTCTTGTTTTTGTTCGTTGCACAATAAATATCTAAAATTCTGCTATTGCATCCGCCTCCTATACGCGAACGTGACAGTGTTATTAAAAGAAATGATGATGTTACACAGTGGTAAACAGTCGACCGTCTCAACTTTTTTGAAGTGTGTTGCAATCATCAGATTTAAAATGTGTGTATATTTTCAAAAATGAATTAAATTCACAAAGTAAAACATCAAATAATGTGTTAATAATGTGTGCTCAATATAGTACAGGGTAAATTGAATTTTCAAATGACTCTTTTAGTTTGGTTGGTTTTAATGCATTTCCCCTACTGTCCCAACTTTTTGGAATTGGGGTTGTAGAAAATTAATCCACACCTTCTGACTAGTAAGAATTTAAAATTCAACCGTACTTTTGCATTAATTGATATGCTGTTAACATTTTGTTACATTGTTTTTATATATATATATATATATATATATATATATATATATATATATATATATATATTTATTTATTTTTTTTTTTATACACTAAAGGATGCATGGATAACTTTAAATCAAGCACTTACCAAATATTACAAACATGACGCTGATGAGGGGGATAAGTGTGCTGGAGCTTATAGCATGACCTGCCATGGCTCCATATGCATCAGCTGTGATGTTCCCAGCATCACACGATGTTTTGTGGGTGTATATGGTCATTGTCAGTGTGGCCAGATACATTATAAATGCTGAAAAGATTAAGTGCACAGTTTGGGAAGTTACTATCATATTTTGATAACTTCATTATAACTGACTTCCACAGCAACTACAACGCTATGGTAAGTACTAAGCATCCAACAAAATCTTCAACAGAATCAAACTTGTTCTTCAACACAAACCTGATATGTAAAGTAGAGCTTTCCTGCCAGCTTTGTCCATTAAAGCGGCTGCGATTGCAACAGACAACAGTCTAACAACTCCTACTATTGCTGCATCGAACTTGGGCGCCTAGATAACATGAAAAATTTAATGTGACAGACTTAGACACATTCCATCAGCAAATTCATACGAAGAGACAACACTCAACACTGATTCAATAGATGTTCAAAGCCACTCACCAGTGAAATGGATGTTTTCTCAAAAATAGGCTGAAGATAAACCAAGATGGGTGTAATACCTGTCATTTGCTGCAGTAATCTCATAAGCATAGAAATCAAGATTGGCTTGTACATGAAAGGACTCCTGAGATCTGACCACTGTATTTTAACCTGTTGGAAAGATTCAATTGGAGCAGTTATGCTAGGCAAGTGGTATGCGGCAAAAAAAATTGACGCATAAAATTCCTTGATCTATATTTATTCCAAAGGTCTGAATAATGTATATGACTAAATGGTGATAATAAATGCCTTTTAACCATGATTGGTATATTGCTTTAAACAAGGCATGACATCACTTCACTAATCAGACCAGAGAGGAAAATAAAAAATCTATAAACATCTGTAAAATCTTTCTCAGTGAGCTATGTTTACAGAAATGCATGTGACTGGCCACAACAAACTACAACAGGGGATCTATTACAGAAGCCGCTGTTTTGTTTTGTTTTGTTTTGTTATTAGAAAACTGGACGTGCTAAACTACAGCTAGGTTTTTTCATACACAGTTCCACTGAGCTACAGTGGTTTTCAAATGCTCAGTTCGATCTGTGTACTACTTTGCTGGCCTTACATCTGAACCACGATCAACCAGTTGCATTATGCAGTAAGTTCATAAACAAACTCCTTATTGTGGTGTTAGCTTTGGGCTTTTTTTTATTCAAAAAGTCTTGTTCCATAGATTATCCATGCAAGTGTAATGCTGCTGTTTGTTTTTACCTGTGAATTAACACTGCGCTCAATTTGATTAAGTTCAGCAATGTAGTTTGAATCAGGGCCCCTGAGCCATTTGAGGGCTCTGGAGGCCTCGTCTCGTTTGTCATTGGTGATGAGGTAACGTGGGGAGTTTGGCATGAAGCACAGGAGGAATAGCATAACCAAAACAGGAACTTCCCCAGCTACAGCCAGCCATCGCCATGGCAGAACCAAGCCTGTGGGGAAAGACAGGAAATCACACATAGATAGTTTACTAAAATAAACCAGATTTCTAAAATAAAACTTACAGCATGAATTTAACTGGGTGTCTTCAGAACAAACACCTCAGATGAGTTGCTAACAACAAAGATAACTCTGTACAACATAAGTGAATGAGAAAAGGCAGAAAGTGTGTCACTTACCCAGAAGATAGAGTGCCAGACTTCCAAACACAGCCATTATCTGTGGACCAGATCCTAGGGCTCCTCTAACACCTGGATGTGAAATCTCTGACACGTAGACCTGCGATAGTAAAGGATAATGAAGGCCTATGCTAAAAAAAGTGCTCCCAGAATAAAGGTGTTAATTAAAATTCAGTGTGTCATTCTATTTTTTGGAATTATGTGCTGATCACACACACAAAGAGAGAATGGAAGTGTATCAATTTATTTGCAGTTTTATTGTAATATGCGAGTTAGATTTTATTTTTTATGATTAAAGTACATTTACTTTTGCTGTAGTGCAATAAAAAAGAGCCATAAAAAATAAAATGTTTACATAATGTTTCTAAATTAAAGGTGTACAAAGATTAATTAAACAACAAAAAAAATCAGACATTTACTTATTGCATAAGTTCAGTCAATACTTTAGTACTTAGTAATACTTAGGTAGAACCACCTTTGACTGCAGTTATACCTTCAGGTTCTCTTTCTCTATTTCCTTAGCCTGTATAAATTCTCATATTTTGCCCATTCATCCTGGCTAAAATGCTCAAACTCTATCACAATGGATTATGACTTACGTAAGGTACTGTATTCAGAATTCAACATGGAACATATGTTTTTCTTTTGTTATTTTGTTTTTTAAACAAGGAATTTGAGACATGAAATCTGATTTATAATGCTTGGGAATATACCTACAGGAATGGAACTGGATGTAATGCCACCAGCAAGGCCTGTGAGCAGTCTGCCCAAGAGAAGCAACCACACTTTATGCGCTGCCACCATCATGACAAACCCTGCCGTGGAGGGAATTACGGATATCATGATGGTGTGTTTCCTTCCAATTTTGTCATTCATCACCATGGCACTCAACCCTCCTACTATAGCTCCAATTGCAAAAACAGACTATTCAACAAATAGAACAGAATCCGAGTTAAATTCATTGGACAGGTACACACACAGGTATTAAAATTCTGAATTTTGGATCGATCGGGAGTTTAAATCAGGAGAAAAAACATTGTGAGAAGATAAGAAACTGTACCATATTTCACATTATATCCCTTAATTTATACTGCTAATAGATTCATTCTCAAACAGTTTAGGATGAGGCAAGGGTGTAGATTTGCATATGGACAGTAGGGACATGTCCCTACCAATATTTTGGAGGGCAGAATTTAGAATCTTTTAGTGTTTGATCTGTTGCTTTGTATAATTTGTATTTAAATGTAAATACAGATCTTAATGTAAATACAGATGTTATATTTTAATAAACCATTTGGTTGTCAACATTAAACAGTTCTTTTTTTTACAGGGTGGGAGTGTGTCCAAAACTACGCCCTTGGGATGAGGTGAGGGATGAGGTGATATTTAGTGAGAAACAAACAAACTGCTCTTACCCCAAACCAGGAAATTTGATTAACATCCATGTGCAGATTTGTATTTTTCTCCACCTGAAGCTGTGGGATCACAGCGGAGGGAAATACCATGGCATATCCAAAAATAAAATTGCCCAAAACAGCCGAAAAGGCCGCAACAAAAAGCCAGTGGTTTCTATTGGAAAACAAGGTTGCAACACAAACTGTTAAATATTAAATGTCCCCTTCAAATAAACAGGATATCAGAGCTATACAATAGAGAAGTATAAAATACAGTAAGTCACACACTGTGAAACTGGTAGAGCTAGTTAAACATCAACTTAATTTGTTTTTGTTTGTTTGTTTGTTTGTTTGTTTGTTTATTATTTTAATTGTCATTCCACCATATAAGTCGTACATACTGGAATGAAATGTTGTTTCTTCTGGACCAGATGCAACATATAAAAATGTAGTAGAACAATAAATACAGAGGACAATAAGTACTCAGGACATTTTATACATGGAACGATAAACAATTTGTAAAGAGGACAATAGAGATAAATCTACTCGGGGCTACAAATGTTCAGAGGAAACCAGTTTAAACAATTGTCTATACATTTATAAACTGAAGGCTATACACAGTCATAGAGTTTGGTTAGACAAAGTGGAGAAAATAGAGAAAATATAAGAGAAAGAGAGAGAGAGAGAGAGAGAAAGAGAGAGAAAGAGAGAGAGAGAGAGAGAGTTACCTTATATTTTTCTGTTTATTCTTCTTACTCGCTAGTAATGGAGTTGCCTCGTTCCCTTCTAATGCCATTGTTTCCTCTGTGTCCTCACTATCTTACTAACTTACTATCTGACTGCTTCATGTTTTAGATTAAACTACAGTGAAACCGAGACTGTGTTTGAAATCTTGGACTTTTTCATGTCAAGCCAGGCAAGAGTGAGAGGAATTGAGGAAGCGGTTTACAAAATACGGATTCGGCGACCCAGGCCTCTGTGTTTTATGTTAAGCAATATACTGCAACATCATAAAACACAGTTCTTTAATTTTAGAGTAAATAATGAGATGACTGCAAAGCGAGGATGTAGAACCCATTCACAGTTGTGTGCCGGCATGTTTGACGTCTCCAAGCGCTCAAAAACATAAACAAACAAAAAACATCCACACAACCATCTCCTCACGAAATGTGGAGCTGAAAGACTTAGCTAGAGAGCTCAAATCTTCCCTACTATGGAAAATTATGTGGTAAAATTATTCGGGGACGTGTTTGTTTTATTTTTTGAAAGAATGCTTTTTTTGTTGTTGTTGTTAAAAGTATTGTAACCATATAACAAGCTTGAAAAGGTAACTGGCTAGTGGCTCATGTATCCATCTGTTTTCAGGTTGTAGATGTGATGTGTCCAGGCTCCTTTGGTATCACCTTTTTTGTAGAAGAAAGAAATTCTGGCTTGGAATACACATTGAAGAAGGTATTAAAGAACACTAGTTAGTTTATTTTTAGCCAATCGTGAACATGAATAATTTCGGAATGACTTTTTTAGGTGGAATGTTTGGATGAAACGAGGGCCAATCAAAGCCTACAGGAGGTAGACAACAAACTAATTCAACTTAACTACTATCCCTATACCAACGATCATGTAACAAATAATTTTGGTTATTTTTTTGCTTTGATTTGTAATGAGTTCGCTCTGTTTGTGTGTGCTGTTCCTAGGCTTTGTGTCTCATCGATGTGAATCACCCAAACATTGTCAGATACAGAGAGTTATTCGTATTCTGGGATAAACATGTAAGACCTTCTGAATTTGCTCACAGAAATTTTGAAAGCAAGTTTGTTTTGTCTTTAAGTATTTTTGTTGCTATTGTTGTTGTTGTTGTTGTTGTTGTTTCTGTTCGCATACATAATATGATTAATATACGACAGATAATTTAAGACAGGTCATTCATCATAGATAACATCGGCCATGCTTTCAATGGTGATGGACTGTCCTTATATGACCACCCTCAAAATAGTCATCTCGTCTCAAAGGCAACAAAAGGAGAAGTTTGAAGACAAGGTATCATCTATATCATCTATATTAATTCACTAGCTAAAAAAATTATATTCGCCAGGTGTATAGCAATTTAGTCAAATTTGGCCTCTTTTTATCTGTCTGAATGTCTGTGGTATTTACTCTAAAAATGCATACTTTGTATAGTACTTACAGACGTTCTTGGGACAAATGGTGGATGCACTGGCCTACCTCCACAACAGAAACATTTTACACAGGTTAATCGATGTATTTACAAATTACATCATCTTATATCTTTACTACATCTGCATATCTTTTATATCGCTTCCACTATTGTTTATTATATCTATTGTTGAAATTGTGGCGTGAAAGATCTGCTTTGTGTGTAACTTTTAGAAATCTGAAACCATCCAACATTTTGATGAGCAGTGACTCTGTCTTTCGCATATGTGATTTTGGAACAGCAACTATCACACAAGATCGTGCAAGGGTTGATATAAGAATCAAAGAGAGTACGTTTAACCTGAATTGTATACAACTGTAAGAGCACTCAATAACAATGTGACAGAATCTCATGATTACGATAACAAGACGTCACAATACTCAATACACATTACAATGTTTTAAGTGATTATTTAATTATGTTGCTTATCCACAAATGGAGGCAGTTCAATAACAAAATAGTAGCATGTACTGCAATTTTGTTGACATTTAAGGATTCCAGGTTCTGTCTTGATTGATTACATTTACTAGATGCTTTTATCCAAAGCGACTTACAAATGAGAGCACACTCACACACCAGTGGTAGCAGAGCTTTCATGCAAGGTGCTAGCTTGCCATCGGGGGCAACTTAGGGTTCGGTGTCTTGCCCAAGGACATTTCGGCATGGGATCACCCAGGCCGGGATTCGAACCGCCAACCCCACGATTAGTGAGCAACCCGCTCTACCGACTGAGCCACAGTCGCTCATGACTATTGATGCCAACATGCTCTCTAACAAGGCACTGAAACTTATATGTATTGATAGGAAGCGGTGCTCTTGAACCAAAAAGGAGCCAGGCAGTTGTGTACTTAAATATATGACCTCATCAGTGGAAAAAAGTCTCCTCATTCTATGAACTACTGCCTGAGATATGCAGTGCCATCTAGTGGACAAAAGTAAATGACTGTTCTCGAGGTTACCAGGTTGTGCTGCTTCTCACAAAGGCATAGGACTGTAATTGAGTTTAGAAATATTTAATCAATGATTCGACTGTCTTACAGTGCACTAGGCTAAATTGTAAACTGTGACATGCTGACATGCTTAACTGTTTAATCTGTCTTTCTAGGTGAGAAGTGCTGGATGGCCCCTGAGAGCGTGATGTTGCTCCAGTGGAGTGACAAGTCTGACATTTGGTCACTCGGCTGTGTCCTCCTGGATATGCTGATATGTCACATACTGAATGTACATTACTCTCTTATTTGTCTTTTGTCAAATGTACTGTCAAATAATAAAAGATAGTACTTTCTGTCTCAGTTTGTAAGACGTTTGCATAATTCTCTATTCACTGAAAAGTCATGCTTCTTTTCTTCTTTCCAGCAAAGGTCAGCATTTTGAAATGAAATAACTTGAATTTCAGATAGATTCGAGGACTTATAAATGTTTGAAATGTTTTGCAATGGTGTTTCATGGTCTCATGCTTTAGTAAGGTTTGCTTTAGTATTAAACAGTTTCACAAGAGATCATTATTAATTCTGTATTTTTCAGGAGGAGGCCTCTTTGTCACAGTTGAGTCAACTGAGACAAGATCTCAGTCCTTTGGATCTTATCATATGCAAAGACTTTTGCAAGCTCCTCACCAGGATGTTAAGCAACAATCCGAAAAATAGAGCTAATGTTTGGTCAGTTTAAATCCAAAGCTTATTTAAAAAAAGAAAAAAAAATCTGTCAATTTGTATCTGTCAACGTTAAACACAATGTTTTTAACTTCAGTGACATTTTTCACCCTCTTGTACAGAACAGATTCAATATATAATGCATTAATTTAATGATTTTTCAGTGAAAATTGATACATGAATAGTTGAGTTTTCTGTTAATATAGGGTGCTGGCAAATGAAGCTGTTGTGAAACAAAGTCTGATTCTCTGTGGTTCTTTACCACTTTCAATTAAGCGGACTCTTCCTCAAGGTGTCACTGGGCCACCATTCCATGAAGGAATTGACAGTGTTTTGGGTATGTACTCTAACTTAGAATCATCTCTCCAATTTCATATCCTATGCTAATATAGAAAGCTGTCTGCATGCTTAGACAATAGTAAAGTCAAAGTAAAGATATACTACATTAATGTACATTAATGTACATTCTAATATGTTATTGTTTCCATGAGTAACACCACATTCACAGTGACTTGCAGCATTGTGACTTGTATTAAGAAACGTGTTGTTATGGGGCTCCTGAGTGATGCAACTGCCTTTAAGAGATCATAAGTTCCAATCTTGACAGTGCCATAGCCATCCATGGAAGGGAGTGCAAGACAGCAAAATTGGTCATGCTCGGTGGGGAGGCAGGGGTGTCATACTATCTCTCCCCTGTCAATTACTGTGACATTAGCCAATCTTTGGCCTCTGTGAGCTCATGCATGAGTCAGGGGTCTCAGGAGAAGCATGTGACGTGACCATCACCCTCCCCACTTGCTAGCTGTTGAATGACGGGGAGACCTGACTTGTGTTTGGGAATTGGCCAAGATTAAAATTAGGGGGAAAATAAAAAATAAAATAATAATAATAATAATAATAATAATAATAATAATAATATAAAAGTGTTGTTACTACAGAAATGTTATACATGTTTCTCTGGAAAAGGTTTGCTTTAAGGAGATCTTTATTTATCAATTATGAAAGAATGTTCCTTTGAGTTTTCTAGCATTGGGAACGTCTTCAAGCATTTACGCTTTGCAGTTTTGTAGTTATGGGATAAACTACTTTTTTTTATTAGCTTTAAGAGAATAAAAAAAGTGAGAGGGTAGTGTAGAAATTACAAAGTGATTACAGGAACTTACCTGTACCACAACATTAAATGTAACTATAAATGGATATAATGTAAAATGCATAGTACCACAGTACAGTTGATGTGGTATAAAAGGAATAAAACACTATGGGACATGCTGTTATGGGACACTAATCAATTTGAGAGTGTAACATCATTACACTATCCCGTCGTTGATTATTTCTTTAAAGCATGACCCGAGGAGCTTTATTCCTCACTTACAGTGATTGCTCTATATTATAGATTTTATGATGACTTATAGAGACGTGGAGGCCGTTCAGCTTTCCGTCCTGTCATTCCTATTGAAGGAGGAAAGAAAGGGTACATCTTCTTACTTGATTTTTTATATATATATTTAAAGAAAGAATACTAAGAGTATGGATATGAATATAACTTCTATAATTTAATGCATTAAGAGTGCATTCTTTATATAATAGCCTTGAGCAGAATTGGTGATGTGGTAGAGGCTGTGACTTCTGCTATGCTGAGCCACTCTGAGTCAGCTTGCATTCAGCTGAAATCATTCCAGCTCATACAACTCCTTCTAACTGCAGGTTAGTCATCTATATATGCTTTCCTTAATGACTAGTGTATAAGACAGCTTGTCCTGTTACAACCCCAATTCACGTACTTTTTTGGAATTGGTGTTGTATTTTAGGACAGTATATTGGTAAGGACTGTTGCCTGTGTGGAGAAAATGTTATTTCCTGTGTCCTGAAAGCTGTGCAAAACAACCCAAAGAACCCAGATCTGCTAGCCAACGCCTTTCAAGTGCTCTTTCTCATTTCAGTGAATGATGTGTATTTGATGTCCCCACCTCTACTGTAAATGTCTGTATCCCTTCACTGCAGTATGGATTCTATGAAATCTTCTCATGTAGTTGTGTGGTGAATTGGTGAAACCGACAAACAGCCAAAAAAAGGCAAAAACAATTGAGTATGCCTATAACATATTTTGACAGATCAACTTAAAGAAATTATAAATATATTTTATCAAAACAACATGCAAAAGTGTTTACTTTTTAATCTTGCCAAGCCCAGTTTCCTGCAAAGATCACACTGGGTAAGGAGCCAGTTTAATGAATGAAGTAGTAAAATCGGTCAGTCTGCCTAAAGATGTCTAAAACCTTGCTCCCTACGTGTGATTTCCTCACATAGTGAATGTCACACTTCGATCATGCTGTTTGATATGATCTGAACATAAGCTTAATCAATTCAGTTTGTAATCAGACAGTGGATGTCAAAATGTTTGCGATGCTCCAGGGAAGCTCCAGTGAAGTATTTCTCCTTTTTACCTTTGGGAGAAATCAGGAATAAAATGCTATAACTTTACTTGCTGTTGAGATAGATACAAAAGTTTAGGGCAGTCTGTAGTTTTCAGAACTCTATATAGTAGAACATTTGAAATTTCACCATTTGTTAATTAGGTTGTGTTTTTTTTTTTAGATATTATTAGATGATTATTGTTGCAATTTCTACAACTTTGTTTTAAGATGTATATGCTTGTTCTTTGCTAGAGGAGGCATGTGAACTGATTGTGAACCTGGGCAGTGTTCATCATGTATGGAATGCATTAAAGGATTACCCACATGAGAAGGATATCATCATCCCTTGCTGCAAAATCTTACAGTGTACACTGGGAAAAGGTCATTGTAATAACAGTGAAATCACCAATAAATTAAGCCTAACCAAAGGACTTTAAAAGATTTTTAACAGATTTTAAGGCTTGCTACTAGAGTATTGTTGTGATTTTTTATTACACATATTAGTATGAAAAGTTAACTTCAGTTCATCTGTTCTCTTAAGGCTTTGGTGCTCTAGAATCATTTCCAGATGCTGTTGAGACATTGTGCATTGTGGGTGAGATGCATATGCAAGATGCAGTTGTGACAGAATGCTTGTGTGCTGCACTACAGTTTCTGAATAATCAAGGTAAAATAGTGCAGTTCAAGTATACGTGCCAAGGACACACCTTCATTTCTATTGAATAAACATAAAATATGTCAGCACTAAAGATGGGTATTCAATTCGATTTCAATTTCAATTCAATTTTATTTGTATAGCGCTTTTTACAATAGACATTGTCTCAAAGCAGCTTTACAGAAATATAAACACGTTATACAGATATTAAAGATGCAAATTTATCCCAACTGTGCAAGCTACTAAGTGCCGACAGTAGCAAGAAAACACTCCCTAAGATGTTTAAGAGGAAGAAACCTTGAGAGGAACCAGACTCAGAAGGGAACCCAACCTCATTTGGGTAAAAACAGATAATCTGAAAGAGTTCATTATTGATTTATATGAAATTTGCATGGCTAAGTAGAAGCCATAGTCCCAGCAGTCTGGAATTGGAGCAGGTGAGGGCTCCATCCAGAGGCAGGACACCCGAGACAGCTCACGCAGGTCCAGGAGAGCAGAATGGACCAGGATCTTCCAGTATCTCCATAAGACCATGTGTAGCTCGAGAGAGGGAGAGAAAAGATAGTTAGGACTGGGATTTAGCATAATAGAAGGTCTAGTCAGGGTAGGCTAGACTGAACAAATACGTTTTAAGCATAGACTTAAACACTGAGACTGTGTCTGAGTCCCGAACACTAAATGGAAGACTGTTTCATAACTGTGGTGCTTTATGAGTGAAAGCTCTACCCCCTGCTGTAGCCTTCACTATTCAAGGTACAGTCAAGTAGCCTGCATTTGTTGATCTAAGTTGGCGTGGCGGATCAAAAGATCGCTTAAATACTGTGGCGCGAGACCATTTAGTGCTTTGTAGGTTAGTAATAATATTTTAAAATCTATGCGAGATTTTACAGGGAGCCAATGCAGTGTTGATAAGATCTGGGTGATGTGATCATATTTTTTGGTTGTAGTTAGGACCCTAGCAGCTGCCTTCTGAACTAGCTGGAGTTTGTTTATGTTTCTATATAACACATTACACGTTACAAAGTACAACTTTATTTAATGTGATTACAGTTACTGATGTCAATAACATTACGTTACTTGCATTAAAAAATTTATGTTAAGAAAACAATATTAAGTAAAATGCATTTTTTAAATAAATCACGTTTTGCATGAGTGCCGGGGCGTAACCTGGACTGGGCATTTGGGGCTGTAGCCGCGAAGATTTTTTCTTTAGCCCAAATAATTCTCCACTTGGAGCGGATTGTCACTTCGCAACTGCATGTCAGTAAAAGAAGACGGCGGTGTTATAATTTTATATCTTCAATGAATGAGGCGAGACCAGTCAGACAGAGTTTACAGGAAAATATGTGTAAACACTCATGTCTTATTGGCTGACAGCTCTCAATTCTGCCAAACGCTAGCTCAAAGACTGTGTGGTGAAAAATGAATGTACGCCGATTTAAAAAAATATATATTTTTTAAACCAGTAAAGGGGTTGAAATTCAAACATCCTCTGATGCTGAGCAGGAAAATAAGGTGTGTAAATGTCTATATGAGTTCCAGTTTACATGAACATGATATGTGCAGAGCATAAAGAAAGATAAAAAATTTTACATGGTACTGTAGCAGCTAAACCCATAGCTTAGTTGTGCCTCCCCTTGTCTAGCAACATCAAACTAGCCTAGTTAGAAAAGATATATATTTCATTGGTCCTACAAACAGTGGCAACACCCGAGTCAAGTTTTAGGATAAATTCAACCTTTTTGTAGTGTATTTTTGTAGGTTTTGAAACTTGAAAATAAAGTAATTAGTAATCTGATTACTTTTTACATGCAGTAATCAGTAATGTAATCCAATTGAAGCAATATTTTAAAGTAGTAAGTAGTAATCTGTAGTAGATTACCTTTTTTCAGTAACTTACACAACACTGTTCAGCACTAAAGGAGAATTTTCTTTCACTTTCGTTTTTATCTATATAGCACTACATGAAGAGAAAGATGTTGAGAAGGCTACTTGTCTCTTGATGCATCAACTCAAAAGTCATCCAAATGAAGCTGCTATAGTGAACCACGTGTTTATTGCTATGGCCGGCTTAATCACAACCTCAGGTCAGAGATCCTGTGATCTATCTTATAACTAAGTGCTAATGACATGTAAATTAATTGACATTGTCCAATCTGAATTATAGTCGTATGTCATCCTAGTTAGTGCTCTAGATGTCAGATAGTGATTTCATAGCCAAAGCCATGTCCAACAAACTAATTAAAATATTCTAGACATTCTCAAAGACATTCTCCCTATTTGTCCACTTCAGAGACTGCTGCTTTACAGCTTCTCCATGTACCAGATGAAAGAAATTGTGTTTATGACATCATGGCCGCTCGAAGACACCATTCAGATTACCCAAAGGTCACAGAGAACTTTTGCCATCTACTGAAGCAACTAGTCCAATATGGTAAGTACAAAAACATGCTAAGTTACTTTGGTTAAAAATTGATTATGCATTAAAAAGATCAGTGAAATAAAGGTTTATTTGCTTGTTGAAATAAGAGGTAACTAATTTAGAATAAATATGTTTACGGACAGTAAAAAAAATACTGTATATACTGTATATACTTGAGTGACAAAGGAAAAACTAATAAAGTGTTTTAGTGTCAGGAATGCAGGCACTGTATGCAAGTACAGGTAGACAAGTCTTTAATAATCAAAGCAATAAAGGTCAAGGTGCAGGCAAAGGTCAGGGAATAAACAAACAGCATAAACTACATGAGGCAAGAGCAAAACCCAGAATAGCAATCACAAATCCAAGGCTTGGTAAATAATAATTAATAATAATTTATCAATTTGTATAGCGCTTTTTACAATGGTACATTGTCTCAAAACAGCTTTACAGAAATATCATTTTTACATTTACAAGCGACTTACTAATGGGAGCACATTCACACACCAATGGTAGCAGAGCTGCCATGCAAGGTGCTAGCTTGCCATTGGGGGCAACTTAGGGTTCAGTGTCTTGCCCAAGGACACTTCGGCATGGGATCACCCGGGCCAGGATTCGAACCGCAAACCCCACGGTTAGTGGATTAGCGGACAACCCGCTCTACCGACTGAGCCACAGCCTGGTGAGAAACAACTGGTGAGAAACAACACAGAGCGTATACATCACAAAGTAAGAGTGCACTGATTATGCTTATATAGTGAGCATGTTTAATAGAGTCTGGATGAGTGCAATCAGTAGTCGGGTGATCATGAGATTGTCTGTGATGGCTGTAGTCCTTGGCGGCCACGTTTGTAGACCACCCTGTATTCTGGGAGTGTTGTGGATAAAAATCAATCTTTAAGTAAAAAATAATCTTCAGAGTCGGAGAGCTTTCTGGAAGTCAAAATCAAAGGTTTTATTGCAAAAACACAGCATGCGGGGTCGTCGGCCGAGGACCACCGTACATACATAACATCGGTTTTTAAAGTTCCCTCTACACAATAACTCTTCCCCCAGGCGTGGCCTTAAACCAGCAGGACCAATCACAAACGCCTCAGCTAGTTCCTTACTCCCATAGGCTGAAACGTGTGTCGCACATGCATAGTATGTTATACGTTTCTTTAAAGGGTTAGTCTTTCCCAGAGGTGAGAAAAATGGACGCCGGATAGTCTCGTCCTTGTTCTTTGAATTCTTATCAGTTCCGTGGACACAGACTAGCAAACCCCGGGGGGGCCTTTGTTTTTGCCTTTTGCTCAGACCTCTCGTCTGGGAAAGACTCCCTTTTTATTGCGCCAGATGGCCCCTTCAAACAAACTCACACCTCCAATGCGCACACCTAGGACAACCTCTGATTTCTCTTAGAACCGGGGGAGAAATCTCATTTGCATCAAGCTTCCAAGCTTCAATCCACATTCCTAATGAAGCATTGTCTAAATATTTTATCCCAGTGAATTACATCTAATGCATTAAATGTGTGTGACATTGTATACTTAGTAATATATTTAACAGTGAATTATACATATTGCATCCAAAATGAATTAGACATATTACATTACTTCATAACAGTGAATTACACATATTCCATGTATATTTGCACATATTCCATGTATATTTTCTATAGGAGCTGTAGTTCGCCACTGATTCCAGCATGGACATGACACTTAGTTTTCTGTTCAGCTTCAGCTCCAATGCACCTTGTTATAGTGTACGTGTCTCTGGAACTGTACTGCATCACTGAGCACCATTATTCCAAAAGATATTACCTCATATGTTCATGTTTTGATTATGGTGGTGCACTATATAACACATCAGTCCAATATCTCCTGGAGATGTTCAACTGGGTTGAGATCTGGTTACTATGAAGGCAATAAAATATGGTTTACCATTCAGAGAGCCTTCAAGCCCTGGGGACAGCGTCATCCTGGAAGAGACCATGCACATCAGGATATAAATGTTTCGTTATAGGATAATGATAGGATTTTGTGTTGATTTGCAGTAACAGTTCAATGCAAGTATATCCAAACCATGCCAGCTAAATTTTTCTTTTTCTTTTAATTTGTCACCTGTCTGTATATGCACTGCTGTTGAATTGCGCTTTCAGTTGCATGTCAATGAGAAAGTACATTTCTTTATATTATGCTTAAGTTAACATATCAAAGCACAATAAAGATACTTCAAATATACTTTGCATATATCTGTTGACATTGATGTATTTGGATCTCAGATGCTGTCATTCCTGAATTGCTTGCTAACAATGTACAGGAAGAATTGGGGCAGATATTGCAACAATATGAGTCCATCACGGTTTGTAACAGGATTATTTTTCAACTTGTTGTCCCATATACCATTTGACAATTAGACAAATATGGATGTGACTTGACTTTAAACAGCTATTCTGCCCCTCTTAGGAGACTGTACTGTTGGCACAGGACACCCTGTCGAAAATGATGAGCCTTAATGATGAAGAGTCGACAAGTTCAGCATGACCACGGGCATGGGGGCATTTCAATTTAGCATATCATAAATATTCATATCTCCTTGCATTCCTTTATGAGCATAAAACTGTTCCACATATTTGGTCAATAAAACAACATATTCAGCCATTTAGAATTCTATATCATTTATTTTTGATGGTCTAAATAACATGCTTCCAGTATTAGTAAATAATACCCCAAATACTCACTTTTGGTAAGTGTGTTATCCCAGAGAACATAGGGCTACATACTGGATGGAATGCTAGTCCATCAGAGTGCACCATTTACAAACATTTACACATATGGGCAATTTATGATAGCAGATCCACTTACTTTCATTTACCAGGCAAACCAAAATACATAACATTTTTAAGCTACGTAATAATTTTATCCAACATGTCTTCATGGATGGATTCATATAGGCAGGACTCCTGACTCCTCATGTTTTAACTAAAGGAAGTATGTTCCCATAATTAATGAGAAAACATTATAAGAAGTATGAAGTTAAATATCAGTGCATTGCATTTTCAGAAGGACAGGAACATCTTAGCTTAACCAATGCTTTGTAAAATGTGTGTGTATGTTATTATCATACGGATTCTCTTGAAACAGCTGAAATATGGATCAGTCTAAGGTTCAAAGCATGACCGTTATAAACGTGGTGCAATTTATCATAGCCAATACTCTTACCATCATGTTTTTGGGAGGTGGGAGGAACTTGGACAATACAGAGCAACCAAAATACATAAAGTCTTTCAGTTACATATTGGTTCATTTTATCCAAAGTGCCTTCAAAGATGGATTCATACAGGACTCAGGACTCCTCATGTTTTAAGTAAAGGAACACTGTTTTGCATAACTAATGAGGAAACAATATATGAAATGTGAAGTTGGATCTCAGTGCATTGGTTTGAATAATGCTGTGCAAGATGTGTGAACATGTTATTAGCATCATTGATTAGCATCAAGGGCGGCTGTGGCTCAGTTGGTAGAGCGGGTTGTCCACTAATCCACTAATCGTAGGGTTGGTGGTTCGAATCCCGGCCCGGGTGATCCCATGCCGAAGTGTCCTTGGGCAAGACACTGAACCCTAAGTTGCCCCTGATGGCAAGCTAGCACCTTGCATGCAGCTCTGCTACCATTGGTGTGTGAGTGTGTCTCATTTCTAAGTCGCTTTGGATAAAAGCGTCTGCTTAATGAATAAAATGTAAATGTAAAAATGCATTAGCTGTGTTTACATGGACAACAATAATTCACTCTTAACCCGATTAAGAAACCACCGTGTAAACAGCAATTTTTACTTACCTTAATCTAATTAAGGTCATACTCGAATTAAGCAATAATCAAATTAAGACAGGTGGAGTATTCCTGTTTTAGTCGCATTATGGACATGTATTACAGACATGTAAACACCATAATCACATTATGAACGTCATGTGAGAGTTTTCACCGCATTATGAGATAGGACACGATCACACACGGCAGGAGAGCTCGGCCGCGTCCCAAGTATGCCTGCGACCTGCCTGGTGTGTTCCTTGTCCTTCATGATGCTCTCTGTGCTTTAAACGGACCTCTGAGACTATCACAGAGCAGGTGCATTTATACGGA
>JAFFST010049776.1:243870-270726 GCA_022414735.1 Noturus placidus
TTTTACTGTGTGTGTACTGTGTTTATATTCCTGTAAAGCTGCTTTGAGACAATATCTATTGTAAAAAGCGCTATACAAATAAAATTGAATTGAATCGGGGCCATGTGTGTGCGGAGTTTGCATGTTCTCCCCGTACGTCGGGGGTTTCCTCCGGTTACACCGGTTTCCTCCCCCAGTCCAAAGACATGCATGGTAGGTTGATTGGCGTGTCTAAAAGTGTCCGTAGTGTATGAATGTGAGTGTGTATCTGATTGTGCCCTGCGATGGACTGGCACCCTGTCCAGGGTGTAACCCCGCCTTGTGCCCAGTGCCTCCTGGGATAGGCTCCAGGTTCCCACGTGACCCTGAAAAGGAGTAAGCGCTTGAAGATGGATGGATGGATGAATTGAATTGAATAGTTATCGACTCTGAATGCTCTAGGGCGACATCCAGCGACCGAAACCGAAACAGCAAGCTTGATTCCGACACAAAATGGACGCGCAGCCCTGTTTAACTTTCTGTTTCTTTTTCGGTTCTCGGCGCGAGTCTGGAACGAGTGTCTATTCAACGAGAAGCGCTTAGCGTCCAATTGCGTGCACGTTACGCGTATCTACGAGTCTCAACGCGTACAACAACGTAAAGCGCACTTAAAGCAAACACATCAGGTTGCTCGTAAGCCGCTAATATTCTAGTTACGCCCGACCTTTCTACGCTTTAGCGCTAAGCTAAGCTGCGCTAGCATCACTTCCTGGTTGCACAACAGTATCCCTGAAAGCTGAGACGAACTCAGATTCCAGTCGAGCTACAAAAACACAACAGACAGCTACAGAAAGTATTCTTCTTTTGGACTGGCTGTTATATCTTATCAGCTTTGACCAGGTTCCTTGGAATCAAATATATATATATATATAAAAATATATATATAAATGTATATTCCGATGTGAAGCAATGAATATTGAAGCGCTCTAGCTAGAGGAACGCAGGAACCTCAGCCAATGCCTCGCCTTCATGGAGAATGACACTACGGTATCGAAAGAAGGTGAACGTCTTGCTCTTTCCCCCCGCCTCGTGAAAGTACTTTTGGTGTTAAGATCATTACTGAATACTTTAAATCGATAATAGTTTCCTTTTCGGGTAGTTCTCGGACTTGTTTGACTGCATTGCTTCGTGTAGTCGATGACACGCTGCTGGCTTTAGCAAGCTAACTGGCTAAAGTTGGCGCGTGTGTGTTTACAACGCAGCAGGTTCAACACCGAAGAGGACTTTCCTGACCACAAAATGGACGATAATTCGGGTTTTGACAGAAAGATGACATGCGTTTTGAGGTCTTTTTTTTTTTTTTTTTTTTTTTTTTTTGACGAAATGGAAGTTATAATAGCAATAGGAATAACTGCATTAACGGTTATGAATGCATTGCTTTGATGTAAGGAGTCGGCGTGGTGTGACCTGCGTGCTGCTGTGTTGGTGTGAAGAAGTACAACGAGGCTTAAAACTGTTTTTAAACATGTTTTAGTCTTTTTATCTGAAGTATGATATTCTGAAATATTTCAGAAGTACAAACCGGTAATCAAGGGCGTAACCATGGTTGGACATGGGGCTCCAAGCGCATGGACATGGGGCTCCAAGCGCATGGACATGGGGCTCCAAGCGCATGGACATGGGGCTCCAAGCGCATGGACATGGGGCTCCAAGCGCTTGGACATGGGGCCCCAAGTAAATAGACATAGTCCAAGCGCTTGGACATGGCAGTCCAAGCGCTTGGACATGGGGCCCCAAGCGCTTGGACATGGGGCTCCAAGCGCTTGGACATGGGGGTCCAAGCGCTTGGACATGGGTAAATACTAAATAAATAGTAAATACTAAATAGTAAATAGACATAGTCCAAGCGCTTGGACATGGGAGTCCAAGCGCTTGGACATGGGAGTCCAAGCGCTTGGACATGGGGCTCCAAGCGCTTGGACATGGGGCTCCAAGCGCTTGGACATGGGGCTCCAAGTGCTTGGACATGGGGCTCCAAGTGCTTGGACATGGGGCTCCAAGCGCTAGACCACCCCCTGCCAAACTTTCCTCACTTTCACTCGCATTTATAACAGTCTGTCATAACGTGAGGTTTCACAGTGAACTCGGCGGGAGCATGGGCGCGTGAATGTACCGTTAATGGTCAAAAACTGGAACTGATGTTAGCCTAGATATTTAGGTGTCTAGTTACTTACTGTCTGGAAAAAAAAAAAGCCGCTGTCTCCATTTCTTACAGACTGAGCTGATAAAATACATCACCGGACTTGCGTTGAGTCTGGGTGAAACCAAGTGTACAATTGGGAGGGGGGCACACCGATTTTCCTTAACAAACGTGAATATGTTAAAAAAAGAATAGGCATAAATAAATAGATAAATAATAGAATAGATGAAGAAAAGACAGATCCGTTGGCAGGGAAAATTATTGCCTTAATTAATTATTTGTCTGTGTATTTTTATATACAGTCAAATCTCGTTACTATGCCACTCTCGCTATTATACCACTTTTGCTCGGTCCCGACAAAATTCAATACGAAATAAATTTACTATGCCTCGCCCTACTCTCGCTACTATGCCACTATTGTTATTGGTATTGCTATTAAGATATTGGAAGTAAATAGTTCAAGCTTAGTAGAATCGTTTTTCGGATCTTGCAGTGTTCTGGATATTAAATCCAGAACATTGAGCAAAATATAATGGTGTAACCTCAGAATGAAAAAAAAAATGTACATTACTGAAACATAACTATGTAGCTTTTTTGTTTTAGTTCAAAACAATTAGTTGGCCTGTTGTATTTTAGTGCCATGCTAAAACATTTAGGTCGGAATAAAATAAATTGGAAATGGATGGTAAAATTGGGTTGGTATAAACCGAAGCACCATGTAAGTTTCCTCTGTGTTTGCAGGTCTTCTTGAGCCAGTGCTTCCTGGCTCAGTAACCTTTGAAAGCAGTATTTTAGCTCCTCTTCGTAACAGCTATTTGTATGAAGAGTCCAAAGAGTCTTTTACCTACAATTCAGCACAGTTGATCAAGAATGCAGCTCTACAACAAAGAGTAAGTAGACATGGGAATTTTAGTTTTTGCTCAGTGTGTCATCAGTGGTCTTTAATTGCACAGTTTTTCAGAACATATTCGTCCAGACTGATTTTTGTGTGTGTATGTCACGTTTCTCACAGTATTCTGCATTTCGTGATGAAAAACGTGAAAATGGGTACTCTGAAGAGGAACTCAAGGAGTCGTTTGGCTTCTTGTTGCTTGATGACAAATCCAGGGTATATTCACGCAACACCGAGTACCATCATGGACCTGTATTTAAATCCAGTTAATAAGTGATTGAATTTCCTGACCACCTGTTCACCTTTATTTAAAGGCCAATCGACTCTCGGATACAGGCCTGATTGTTGGGCAAGGAACGTGCACCATTCTCGGAGATTGTTCAAAGGGTAACTATCAATACAGCTGTGGTAGTTTTATCTGACAATATTGTGGGTGTGGTATGGGTGGGTGTGTTTGACACCTTTTTTTTAATCCTTGTGATGCTTGCAATGTAGTTTTTCAGCTTTATCCATAAGCAACAGAAAGCCAAGTACTGTGAAGAAACAACCTCGAAGGTGCTATTGTAACTTGTTTTTTTTTTTAAACTCAAACAAAAACTCAATCCACAACTTCTGTCTAACATGAATCGTTTTATCATTTAGTACATTGATAGCCATTTCACAACAATAGCATAGAAATTTTAATCGGGACTTTGGTTTCAGTTTCAACTGTAACAGCACTGCACCCATGGTTACAGCATTCTGACCTCGTGGTACATTTAAGCAAATTAAATAGGTTATAGACAGTTTCTTATATACTGTCTCTATGTATGTATACAATTCCCAACACTAAAGCAAGCCACCACTGAAAATACAGCACATAAACCTCAGGAGCTCCATTTCATAAATGTCACTTAAACAGCCTAAAAAAGTCACGGCCTATAAATAATGAGTCATCTTTACAATTTAAGTATATTCTTGGCATTAATTCACATAAGTAAAGTTGAAAAGGGCTCTCTCACCATGTGATGTGTAAGCAGTCATCCAGTTTAGAAAGTGAAAGCATAAATGTATAGCTTTATATGCGAGAGAAAATGAGAAATAGAAACAGAAAGTGTTCGAGGGACCAGCTCCAAAGGGCTTATGGAGCAATACAGCTTACATTAGTCAAACATGAAAATGAAACACAAAATCCATGAAGATATTTTCATAGATATTAAACATGAATTGTAAATGCATATTTCAGACACATGTATTTCTATAATCCGTAAGAATCTAGTTGTAAAAATGTCTAGTTCTGTTTTGTATTGGGTTATTTATTTATTTTTTGCCTTAGTGGAATCTAGCTGTGCTAGTGTATGGCAAAGACTATACTCGTTTTCTTTAGGTTGGATTAGGTAAGGATGGGCAACACTGATCAGACTTATCTGTTAAATTACCACCACAACGTTCTCATTTCATCTTCTAGAAAGACATTCTATCGTGGCTGTATCGTGGCTGGTCATGAACTATGACTTATTAGTCATAGTTCGGCAGTAAATATGCTGTTTTTTCTCTTTTTTCGCGCTCACTCTCTTTTTCTTGCACTCTTTGTCATTGCATTTCCCTGCCTCTTCTTTTTCTTTTTTTATTTCCTTTTGAAAATAGATGAGGTCATTTACACATTTTCTTCCGTTCAATTTGTTACAGCATAGTGTTGGTATTATCTGATTGTTCCAGCCAGTTCTTTCTTCAGCAAAGTAACTGAAATTTAATGAGATCATCATCACCATTGTCCCGCCACCCCTTTGTTTACTTTTTTTTTTTTGGTATCAGTGTTAACTGTTAGGCAGTCAGAGCATGCTAAATCTGAATACACCTATTGTTTTATGTCAGTGGAATGTAGTATAATAATAAGAAATGTTCATATTTTTCATGCAGACTCTACACATTTTACTTAAAGGAAGGTGTCATTTGTCTGTGAGAAGGATTGCCATGTGCTTTATAACCCATGTCTCACTTTTTCTTGCTGAGCTTGTGTTTTGGTTCTTTCATGCTAATGTCATTGAACTGGTTTTTCCTGAATGTTCTGGTTGTTGTCCTGGGGGGTACGTGACATGTTTGAACTTGAAAAGACATTTTCTAGGGTTTTTGTAAATATAAATATGTACTGCGTGTTTGAGAACTTTCATTTGAACAAAACCTCTCCTCTGGTTCATGTGCGAGTTATCTAGAACTTTAAACTGATCTTCGCCTATATATTGAGTTGACTGGTGTCATTTGTCTTTGAAACAGGTGTGTATATTTCAAAGTACTCTGACTGCCTTGACCAAAAGCGCTGGTATGCTGGCAAGACAGGCTACATTGTTCTGTTAAAGTTGACAAAGGTAAAAAAATAAATGAATAAATAAAGCTGCATGTTTGTTTTTTTAAGTAAAATTTCTAAAATATGTACATGCATGAGTTGCTTTTTATGCCAAAATGACCTTATTTACCTGCATTATGTAAAAAAAAAAATTTTTACTTCGTCTATAGGGTCGAGAGAAGGAGGTGACAGAAAACTACACTCAAAACTTCACACCACCAACTGCCGGGTTTGACTGTCATGTATCAGATCAGCTCAGAGCAGTGTGTGCAACCACCAGCTCCTTTTTAGCATTTGAAAGGACTCAGGTGACACTTGGCTCATTGTTTCTCTAATTCAGCTTTGACCCATTCCTTTACCAGACCTCTAAAAAGTAGAATCCAACTATTGTGTACACTAAAATTCTCCCCACTCAACATTCACATCATTCATGCTAGAGGACTCTCACATGCGTAGATCACGAAATGCTTTTACTCACCAGAGATATGTGGACTAAACCACCACACCACACCTTGGTTTTGTTTTTTTTTATTATTATTTAGCTATACATAAAATGACTGTTATCTGTCAGGTGCTGTGTTTACATAGAGGTTTGAATTTAAATAAATGTAATGTATTTTGTTCCTTGCTAAGTTAATATTTGTTTTTCAGTATTATATGTATGAGTTATTGGATGGAGGGGAAACGGTTGAGTCATGCCCAAGACATGTGTGCCCATTCGCCATTGTGGCTTTCTCCTATGGAAAAACTGCCATCTCTTTAGAGCAGAAAGAGAAAAGGTCAGCATAAATAGTACAACTATTCAAATAGTGTCTGAGAAGTATGTAGAATGGGTTTACATGTGATGGTGTAGTACATTGGTTTTCTTTTATTACAGTTGAACTGAAAACCAGGTACTGTGTGTGTGTTTTCACACATACATGCATATATACTTGTACAGCCAATAATGTGGCGACAGCACAATGCATAAAATCATGAAGATACAGGTCAAGAGCTACAGTTAATGATCACAGAAAACATCCAAATGGGGAAAATTTCATCTCCATGACTTTGACAGGTGATTCAGAAACTGTTGATCTCCTGGCCTTGAATGTTTGCAAAGAATAGAGGTTACATAGAATGTTGCAAAAAATAAATCATCCAGTGAGTTGCAGTTCTGTAGTAGGCACAAAAGTCTTGTTCAGTACATTAGAGGAGAATGGCCAGACTGGTTTGAGCCAAAAACTCCTCTCCCACTGAGCTCGTGTTTGCTCTGAACATTAACTGAAGCGTTTGACCTGTATCTTCATGATTTTCTGTATATAATGTAGAATAATAATACTGTACATTGTTTATACAGTTTTTATGCATCAGGTTTTAACTGGAAAAGTACTAGAGATGTTTTATTTAAAAAAAAAAAAAAATTTGCCTATGCACTCTTGCTCCTTTCAGGTTTGTACAGATGACATGATTTAAATAAGTGAAAATATTTGAATACTCTTCTACAACTTTTTGTCCCACCACCTGCTGTGAATTAATATATGTAAATATTTGCCTATGTGAATGTAGTGCAAATTTTTAATGTTTCTTCTTGCTCCTTTGTTTTTCAGCCATGAAAAATCATGTAAGTTTTGCATTAATATTTTAACGTTCTACATTTTTGGACCAACTTAACACAAAGCATTTTTAATGAAATTTTATTGTACATATTATATATTATGCAAAAAAAAATGTTTCTTTGGAATTTCATTGAAGACCTTATCATTTCAGCATTTCATTACCAACCCTGGAGTGGCCAGCTAAAGATTGAGTCTGTTTTGTACAACATTGGCTTGAAGTCCATCCATGGAGCCATGTTCCCAGCAAATCTGTACGTTGGATCACTTCTGGCAGTGTACATCAACGAGTCAAACTATGCATATGGATATCGATCTGTTGGTGTATACTGAATGTGGCCACATATTGAATTTGAATTATATTCTTATTTTAGTTAATGCTGATCTGGCTTCTTTTTCCTCAGCCCAAAAACAGTTAAAGTTGACCATGCTATCGGAGTCTCTGAACTGAGGAAGACCTTGCCCCAAGCAGTTTTTGAAACTTCTCCTCTTTGTGAAGGTGTGTTAAAATGTATTCTAATTATTCATAGCATATGCTATTTAGAATAGTGAGATTTAGAACACTACTTTTTTTTAGTACTACTTGTCATTTTAGACATGTAAGATATATGTGGATATTTAGATTTTCTGTGGATCGTGTCTGATTTTTTTTTTCTTTCAGTTTCATTAGATGGCAAATGGTTTAGCATGTATGATGTCATCTCCTTTGAAGAAAGTAATGACCTACCTTTCTTAACTCAAGAGTTGAAGGAGAAGGACATGGTAAGTCTGGGGTGTAGGTGACACTTGAGCCAGTGAATACGGAACAAGAAGACAGATTTATTTATTTTTTTTCTGTTAACTGGCAGGCCCTTGTAATATGTTTGGAAGATGGTGGTTTCCTTGTACTTTTACATTCATCTAATTTCCTCTCCTATGAAGGTAATGATACTCTAAAGGCAATACTCTACTTCTTATTAACTATAATTAATGCTTTACTTCTTGATTAATAAAATGTTGGGAACATTTTTGTAGGTGCAGGCACAGATAAAGCATTTGCTCTTCAAGGAATGTTTGTTTATCCTGACTCCAGAACTGTGCCAAGAGGTGAGTAAAATGTATCTAAAGTATTTTGTGGCATGTTATTGCAAGTTTTGGGCATTGTTCATGTGGTGTATTTTATTTCAAATTATTGGTTCTTTTGGGATTTAGAGACCAAGAGTGGATACCATAAGACTACAGTTTCATCTGAGGTTCTTCAAGTTCTCCCCGCCCTGAATTATGCTGAATTAGAAATGGAGAAGTGTCCTCCAAAGCAGCATGAGGAGCCTCTGGGCATAATGGAGAAACATTTGCAGAACTTTGCTGCTCTTATTTGTCCAGAGTTAACTAGCAGCCCTAATAGGGAGGCTAGTATGTTTCCTGATCAGTACGATGTACCAAATGGATTTCCTCTGATTGCCCCAAAGTGGACAGAACAAACTGGGGATCGCCTCAGGACATACCTAGAAAGTCCACGCGGTTTTGAAATTCCAGTGGTTAGAGCAATGGAAGTCCTTGCTGCTGGAAAACGGCAGCGCAGTGAGGATCACGACGATGATGTCTATTACTATATATCGTCACCTGAGGCCCCTCAGACTCCTGCTGGCATGGTTTTGGAAAGAGATTTGCCTATAGAAACTGATCATTTAATATGCAGGAATGTTTCTGATGACATGAAAAAGACAGCAGAGCAGCAAGCTGAAACAGAAACGAGCGTAGGTGCTGAATTGCCCCATTGTGCTTTGATGGAGGAAGTCAGTACACCTGGTGCTGCAGTGGTTGCATCACCTGATAATAACCCAGTTGAAAGGACAGCCCCTTCACCCACATCAGGTGACCTCCCCCCAGAAGACTATGCTCAGAACATTCATCCAGATAATACTGCTCAGGACAGTGAGAAAACCTCTGAATGTGTCTCAGTTGATGACAAATGCAGTGGGCAGGAGTTTTCTGTGGCAGTTTTGGAAGAAACTGTTGAGAACACCAGTGTGGGGTTATCATCCACAGAAATTGCAGATGATTCCTCAACTCTGGCATCTAATGCTGAGATGGAGGTTGATCAGTCAGTAGATTCTATGTCGGATGAGCTCCCTAAAGTTGGAGGTCAGATACCTGTTGCAGACGATGTCCTACAGGAAGCTGACCTTCCAAAATCCATTTCACCTCCTACTACATCAGTAAACCAGACTGAAGCATTAATTAAAGGTTGTAAAGACGTACAGCAAGAGGCAAATAGTAATGTTCTTGCCGAGACAAAATCCGTGGCAAACCGGCGTGGAAAAAGGAGAAGAAAGAAAGCTTTAAAACGCAATACTAATAGAGTCAGTCAAATTACCACCCCACTTCAAAACACTACTTTATCCTTATGCCCTTCAGCAGAATCTAACCCTGAACAGTGTAGTAACAGTGACGCAAAACATTCCTCACCCAGTACACTGAAGAAAGATTGGCGGTCTCTCCCAAGGCGCAAGAGGCACTGGAATCCTGATGTCAGTACGAAGCGGACGCTGAGGTCAGATTTTAAAAGCACTGAAATACCATGTGGTAAAAACAGTGAGACTGAGAAAAATACCACCACTACAGAACTTGCTGTTATAGAAAGCATCATGCCCAGTACACCAAAGCGCAAAATGGAAGGAATTAATATGAGAGAACGATATGGCCTTAAGACAATAATCACAGATTGTGGTTTTGTCTTTGTCCCCCATGGCTCAGAGGTTGCTCCTGGAGACATAAATTCAAACAAACATAAGCAAGCACAAGAATCATCCATTACAACCAACAGTCCTTTGGGGGAGAGGCCAACAACTACACCACCACATGATAAACATCAGCCATTAGAAATGGAAAACAGTGGTCAGAATATGCACCTAACACACACACAAGACATTTCAGCAAATCCAACTAAGGTACTATCATCTGGGGACACTACTGAGACTGATCCTGTACCCCCTAAAAACTCTGAGCAATCATCTGTCCTTGAATCAACTGAAAAAAATAAAAGCCCAGTGAAAGGCCATGTGTACAGGGCAATATCCATAAGTAAACTAAAGACAGTGCTCAAAAGAGCAAAAAGGACTCCATCTCCTGCTGTACAGGATCGTGGGAAATCGATATCCGATAATACAGGGCCTGAACTGAAAAAAGTCAAAGCAAGCAATGACGTAGAGTTGTCAGACAAGAACAACTCAGCTGGGAGCCAAGAGCCAGCAGAAAATACACCATCTAAACCACGGCTGAGGACCACAACATCTCAGGAGAAGCGGATCTTAAAGATCCCAAAAGAAAATGGTAGGAATATAGTAAAGTTGCTGTGATATATATGCGTGTGTATACATTTTTCTTATACCTTGCATAATATGTCAAATATAAGCAAGTAGGATCTTTTCATATTACTGTGCACTGTAGTCAAGTTTATTTGAGATCTACAATAGAGATGTGCATGGGACGCCTGCATTTTTTTTTTTTTAAAGCTCCAGACCACTTTCTGTTTCTTGAAATATAAACAAATTAATAATTTAGGCCCCAGTGACTGCAACCAGAAAAAAGAATTTACTGAAGATTAATGAATGGACATTGTAAATGGGGTCCAGGAATGCATAATCAACCCGCCAAGTCCAATATGTTAAAGAATATTGCCTATCTTTGTTCTACGAGTTTCATATCTGAGCTCCTGTGACTTTGTTTGAGTGGTATAATGAATGAAATATCCTAAAAGGAAAACATATATATATATATATATATAACAACAGACTCTGTGGACAAATGTTTGGACAAATTTAGTCCTCTTTCAAATAATCATGTAAGTAATGTATATTTGAATCAGCAGACTTGCTAGAAAACATATATGGGCCTCCATTCTCTCTGCCTGCCTTTGTTTAGCTTCTTTTCTACTGCCCCTACTAAAATTGTTTATACTATGAGCGAATTTAAATGCATGTTTTTGGGGTTTTTTTTTTGCATTATATGAAATACTAATATTACTATTAATTGCAGATGGATTTATAATATTAGTTTTACATTTTCAGTAGGGAAATTACGCTTCTGTCTTTCTACAGCTTCTACCATCTGTCTTAGATGTATGTGTGTGCCTGTGACAAATTCTGCTTATTTGTGTCCATACTCTTGCTGCTTTTTCATTCTCTGTTGTCTGTTTTTTTTTTTTGTCCTTTTTCTGTTTTTACAGGTTGCAACAATTTTGACTTTTCCCCTAATGAAATAGTTAAACAAGCCGACCAACAGCTCATATCTGAACCAGTAGAAAATAGGGTAGAAGGAAAGCGTATTAGATCTGATGGCCAAAGCAATAAAGGGGACGTGGCTGTTGGTGTGCCTGTTCCTTCAGATGCTCTTAATCTTCTGGCTGATTTGGCCCTCAGTGTAAATAGTGATGAAATGCTGCCTAACCTGGGAGAAAAACACCTTGGAGCCAAGACCAATAGCTCACAGCAAAAAGTCTTTCATCTGTTGCGAGACCTCACCCCCAGATTAAAATTACCCTCTGAATCTCCTTCTCCAGAGGGTCTTGTTGTGACTGGGGATTTGATATTAGATATCTCAAAAGAGCATTCTTACTCACAGCCCACCTCTCTGCTGTCAGGTTTGTCAGGCATATGCCAGCAGGTTCAACTTCCAGTTGAGTCTCGTCTGTCCATGAATTCTGACCACCTTCTGAAGTTACCTGATCTCAGTAGTTGTTCAGACTATCCTAATAAAGAAGGCAAAAATGGATGGAGATTCCTGCCATCCTCAAGTGCATCAGCCCCAGTCGCTGTCAAGGCCAAAGTATGGAGTTCTATGTTTTTTCGCTGTAGGACCATCATTGAAAAGGAGGACTCCATTCAAGTGACAAGAGATTGGAAAGAAAACTATGATTTCAAATTTGACAGCAAGTTCACAAATGACAGGATAGACAAATGTGTGACAAGAGCGCTGCATGGGTATGTGCTTTTTTCCTTTATTTGTATTCTCTTTTTTTTCCACCTAGAATTGGAACCAGTGACTCAAGAGAGTTTACATGTAGCTATAACACAGTATGTCAAAATGTTATAAAGTGCTATATATGTTTGTAGTCATGTAATTAATGTGTAGTTACATTGTCAACATTTAAATACATATGTACTGCATAAAAAGCTGTGTTTGTAGTAGATTTTCTGAAAGAGGATTCTTAAATAAGTCATTACCTGTTTGAATGTCCATAGGTTATTTAACTTATAAGTAAAAAAAAAAAAAAAAAAGAGAAATAAACAAATTCACATACTAGTAATGGTAATAGCCAAAATGGTCTTCGCTGTATTTACCATTAACCGCATTCCTGTCTGTTCCTAATTTCCTCAGCAAATGGGATTTCAGCATTGAAGACAATTATGAGCAGGTGCATCTCATCTTCCATATGTGGATAGGCCTATTCTACAGTAAACCCACTTCCAGATTCTTTCACTTTGATCAGATCTGTCCAACAGTGGAAAGAAAAAATCCTGTAACGGTATTACAGTGTGCTGTTCAGACTTCCACACTGCTGCCTGATGTTGATTTGGCCTCAAAGAAGGACAAACCTACTTCCTCAGATCCTGTTGCAGATGCTCTTGACCTTTCAGTGAAGCCATCTGGGGCTGTGGATCTCTGCACTGCTCGAGACAATCCTACACCTAGTACTGGTATACAATCAAACCTGGAACACATGAGGGAGAATAAAGAGCCAGCTATTAAACCCAGTTTAGACTATTCTTACAGTGTTCTAGCAGGAGGCATTCATATGGTAAGCAGTACTAAGGCAACATAAACTAATCTTGATTTTTTTTTTGTCTGTAGCTCTGGGTGTTCAACTAAAAAGCACCTTTAGACGTCTGGACGTAGGAATGGCAAAATCATTTATATTATGGAAATTCTAGAGAAGTCCTTTACACCAAGTAAAAGGTGTTATCGCAGCAGCTAAAAGTGTTGAATATTTGATTACTGTACAGTAAATGCTTAAATCTTGGCTAAATATTATAAACTATTTTAGTGCATTCGTTTAATAAGGAATAAATCACTTTTAAGAACTGATGTTAAAGGAAAATAATCAATGACAGGGAGGTGTGAAGCCAAACCAAAATGTTTTCTTTTTCTGTAGCCATTTTCATTTAATAAAGAATAGCATATTTTGTAATCCATTTATAGTTTAACGTGACTTGTGGAATGTGTGCAAAACAAGTTGTCTCCTGTTGTCACATAAGTTATAGTAGCTATAAATAGTTGTTCTCTCACCAGCCTTGCTTGTGAAGGTAATAATACAAAACAGTACAGCTTGTGATTTTGCAGTGAATCCGCAAAAGTCCTCTGTCCTGAGGGCACTGTCTACAGAGCAATGTCTCTGGAGACTCTTTCCATGAATGCTAAATAAACATTACTTTATAAACAGTAACATATTAGAATGAGCTTATTAATACCACCTGACTATCAAACTCGTATGTGTTTTTTGAACTTCTCATTCCAAATTTAGTCCTGGGAAGGTTTTCCTCTTGAATTTGGAGCGTGGCTGAGGGGATTTGCCCATTCAGCCACAAGAGCATTAGTAAAGTCTGATGTCTGGCAAGGAGGCCTGTGGTGCAGTCGGTGTTCCAGTTAATCCCAATGGTGTTCAGTGGGGTTGACATCAGGGCTCTGGGCAGGACAGTTGAGTTTTTTTCCCCTCCAACCTTGGCATATTGTGTCTTCATGGAGCTTGTTTTGTGCACAGGGGCATTGTCATGGGGGAACAGGTTTGAGCCTCTTAGTTCCAGTGAAGGGAAATTGTGCTTTTGCATCATACAAAGGCATTCTGTACAATGTGCTTCCAACTTTGTGGGAACAGCTTGGGGAAACTCCATATATGGGTGTGATGGTCAGGTGTCCACAAATATTTGGCCATATAGTGTATAAACCTAATATCTGAATTATAGCCGGAACGGCTGTTAGAATGTAATGCTTGTGATTAATCAATACATTCAGATTAATCAACCGGTTAGGTTCAGGAATTCACTGGAACTGTGGTATAATAAATATTACTATATTTGTTGGGTGTTTAGTGACTGAAAATGTTCACACATAGCTCTTAGATTTTCTACAAGTCTCTAGTAATTATACGATGTGTTAATAGAGTTGTATTGTTATTTGCATTTGTTTCTGAAGAGCAGGAAATGCATATTTTATGCTGGCGCACAGACTTTAATCCTTTTTGTTAACCATTGCAGGGTTACAGATCCACTGAGGCCTTGGAGGAAAATTCCACACCTGATTATACTGACTGCAGTGACCTAGAGGATGATATGACCAATGACCCAGAAAGCACTTACACAAAAGTCTTGGAGAGCAATAGTGCATACATTCAGTTGTTGGGCCATGCGTCAAACATGAAAATAGATGAACAGAAATTGTTGAATGTGCAAAAGAGTGAACTTGTTAGCACTGACCTATCCACAACAAAGACCATGAACATAAAAAGTGCTGGGAGGATGGGCAGTGAGACAAAAAATGTGTCTATATTCCACCAGGTTGTTGGGCCTGTCAGGCCTGTGCTTCTTTCAAAAGTGCATGATTCCTTACCTGGAAGAAAAATCATACTAAAGTCATTGAGCTTTAAGGACAAACACAAAAATGAAGCACCTGTGTCAGTACACAGTGAGAGTATGTCCAAATATGAGCAGTGTGAAGAAGCAGTTGATGAGGAACAACATGAAAATACATCAGTGTGTGTGCACTCTGGTAGCAAGGATGAGTCGCCAGTTAAAACCCACATAGGAAGTTCTTCTGTCATTTCTGTTTGTGTGAGTGATGACAATGCAAGTATTGAAGTTAAATCTATGCTTCTTGCCAGTGATGAAACACCTGTGGTTATTCATGATGTGAATAGTGGTACAAATGAGCATTCTGTGTCTGGTGAGAGAAATAATAAGGTAATGTGTAATGATGTTGGAGACACACCAATGGATATGCTCGACGCAAATAACAAGACAAAGCAGGAGGTCAAATCTGTAATTGATGAAACACCAAGAGATGACAGAAATGATAATATACTTGTGGAGATGCATGTTCATGATGAAGTAACAGAGAAGGTTGGACCTGATGTCAGAACTGAAACTCCTATCGATGTGAATGAAATAAAGGAGGACGTTAAACCTACAAGTCATGTCCAGAGCGATACACCTGAGATAGTGCTCCTTGATGATGAGACAATAGACAAAGTATCACCTGTGCCTGTTACAAATGACTCATCTGTGAATGTACCTGATGTGATTAAGTCAAAGGAAGCGGTTGAACTTGTTGGAGACGACACAAGTGCACACGATGTCAGAAATGACACACATTTGGGGGTACAGGTTAACAATGAGACAAACAATGTTACAACAACACCTGATATCGGAGATATCACATCAGTGTATGAAGAAGAAAATACTCCTCATGGTGTATGGGATGAGGATGCCTCAGATGAAGTTAATTCTGTGGTGTACATCAGAGATATGTCTGTAGATGTACTGGCTGAAGACAAAGATCAACTTGGTGTCATAGATGACACACTTGTGGATGTACAGGATGTGAATAACATAAACAAGGAAGCTACACCTGGGCTTGATGTCAGAACTGATGTGCCTGCAGACATACAGGATGTGAATAACATAAACAAGGAAGCTACACCTGGGCTTGATGTCAGAACTGATGTGCCTGCAGACATACAGGATGTGAATAACATAAACAAGGAAGGTACACCTGGGCTTGATGTCAGAACTGATGTGTCTGCAGACATACAGGATGTGAAGAACATAAACAAGGAAGCCACACCTGGGCTTGATGTCAGAACTGATGTGCCTGCAGACATACAGGATGTGAATGATGGCACAAAGGATGAAACGAAATGTCAGCCTGATGTCGGAGACTGCATCTCTGTGGATAGACAGCACGATGTTGATACGACAGAAGATATGGAGGAACATGAGTCTGGGAAAGATGAGAGTAATGCAGATGAAATGACAAATGAAAGTGAAAGAAAAGTAGCAGAAGAGCTCATTTGTGATGCTGACGTTGAATTAGACTCTGAGGAGCAGAACACTATTGACGAGTCTCGAGATTGGATAGATTGTTTAGATCTGTGTATCAGTGATGAGGATTCCGAAGATGAAAATCAAGAAAAAGTGCATGAGGTGAATGTCTCTGGTGGTGAAATTCTTCCTAAAGTGCTTGAAGAAGACACTGTAAAGCTGCAGGAGGATGAAAGAAAACCTGGGGCACATGTGGCAAGCAATCATAAAGTGCAAACTACAGAGGGTGCTCAGCCAGGCATATCTGATTATTCATTTGCAGGTCATGTGAGCTCAACATCCCATCAGTTAATTACATTGAAGGAAGGCCCTAGCTTGCCTGCTGTTGGTGGCACTTGCGTCCAAACAGAGAATGATAGTGAAAGCACATTGCTTCATGACTCCATTGTGGTTCAACATGAGAGCCCTGAGGTCAGTCAGAACAAACCCAGAAAAGTCTGTGATGTGTCCCCCTTAACTGGAGTTTTTAAAGCAGAACCATATGAAACAAAAGACTCTAGCATCCAGGAAACAACTAAAGAAGCTGATGATTTAGCAATTTTAAATGTGAATGTTGGTTCAGGCAAAGACCCTACAATGCTAGAGAAGGGCGCTGACCAAAAACCTCTTATCCCCACAATTTGTGCATGGTCTGCAGCGAAAAGGGATGAGATATATGACAATTTTGACAGCATGGATGTATCTCCACTTGCTCTGCAAATAGATACTGAGGCTGAGATGAACAGAAGATGCTGTACCCCTACTCTGGATGAACCACCCTACAGTCAACTGACTGATGAGGTTTCAGACTTTCAGGAAGTGAATTTACAAGACCTTTCTGCTTCGGAGCACTATTGTGTAAAGAAGAGCTCTACCAATACATGGTTGGTACTTGATAGTTCTGAGGATTCGCAGTCTGGAGTAGAGAAGTCTCCAACTCACAGAGACCAAATCTTCCCTCAGGATCCTTGTTGGTCCCCTAATAAGTACGATGCCACAGTCAAAGAAACAGATGAAAGTGAACCATTAGTAACTGATAAACATGTGCCCGAGGAGAACTTTGATTATTTTGATTACACTGCGATTCCCACACGTAGAAAAACCAAAGAAATTGAGCCTCATCAAGACCAGTTTGGTAGTTCTTCTGAAAAATACGAAGAATATGCCTATGAAGAGCTTCCTTCATCATGGACACACAGTGCTTGCTTCAAAACAGAGGAACAAAAAGATCTCAGTGAATGGTATGCACCTTTTGAGGACACTCGTTACACAAACAGTATTTCTGTCCACAGAGAAGTTGCATATAGGCCAAGAGAGATTACAGAAAATAATTCTGACAACTTTGGTTGGGGACAAAGAATTTATTATTCAGAATCCAGTCCCAATGAGGATGAGTCACATGAAAGAGTTCCTTCTTTCAGACATCGAGCAGGTTTTTCTGACTTTAATGATGAGTCTGAAAGTCATGTATCTGAGCCTGTATGTTACAGTAAAAAGAAACACAAGATAAAGTTGTGTCAAAATGAGTCCGATGAAGGAGACTTCTCTGCGACTGTAGACTACAGCATAAAAAAGACAATTTCATGTAGTTCAAATCGATCAAGCAGATCAAGGACACGAACATCTAGCCCATATCGGCATAAAGAAGGAAGCAAGCAGCCTTTTGACTGGCGTAGATATTTCAGGAGAGAGGGAATATTTGAGTCAAATGAAGGCAACGATGGACCATTTCATGATCTATTTTCTTCTATTGTCACTATGTTCGACAAGAAAGGTAATAGAATGATATTTGAAAGTCCTACCACTCCACAGCGATTGTCAGGCGTACATGGTATGAGTCAGAGTGTGGAAGAACAGCGAACAGAATCCGACACGCAGTCTTTAATGGAACTTGAGTATCTTATTTTTTCGGAGAATATGACCAATTTGCTCAAAAACTGCAAGCCTACCTCCAGAGTGAAAACACAACGCAGACTAAATATCAGCCCGGTTGAAAACCCTATGACCATTCAATTTTCAAGACTTGATGAGCAGAACAGTTTTTCTGCTCTTGATCAGACCTTGCCAACTCTTTCTAAGTTTAAGATAAACGTGGACATGACTGACAGGAAGGCCTTGAAGAAGACTCCAAATTACAGTAAGCCCTTGCATCTCCAAAGCCTTTTCTGTGGAAGAGGGACCGAAGCAACTTGCTCAAAGGTATCCGATATCACCAAAGAATGTTCAAAGTCTTACAACACTATGATGAATGACATTTGCATCGGCAAGACTATCCCTCATCAGAATGACGAGTTGAAAAGAAAATGGGATATTGAGCGTGCTACAACCAGCAAACAGTCTGGATTCTGTGGTCGGATCAAAAAAGACATGTTTGATTATCTGCATGATAATTTAAACGCCGTTGTGAGGCAAGCGTGCAAGATAAAGTACAAGTTCTACATCTTGGTTACATCAGCGGACCCCTTTTTTAAGGAAACAAAGGTAGGAAAATATTGGCTAAGAAATTAAAGGAAAACATTCACCCTGAATAACTTGCATGTTAATCTTTATAATTAACATAAATATAAAAAAAATTGTTTGAACTGTTTTCATCTACTTGTTACTTTAGTTATCCATTTTTTTTACATCACCCACAATGCCGCTGTTAATGGCACCTGTATGATCTACCTACAGAGATTGATGCATCAGCGCTTTAGTCCTTTATTCTGTCCAGCTCTCTCACCCCATCATCTGTATACTCCAACAGATCAGCTTCCAAAGCTGCAGGGGTTTTTTTTGTTTTGTTTTGTTTTATTTCTTGGGTAATATCACCGTCGACACCATCACGCTCCTCATATCTTGATCGAAAACAAGTGAAGTCTTTGCCATAAGTCAACGTATAGCTGTATTGCACTGGATCATTGAGTCCTACATTTGCAATCACAACTATTGATTGCAAATGTAGGACTCAATGATCCAATATAACTACATTATATTTCCCATTATGTTGACCTCACTGGTAAATGCCAACAAAAGAAGCATGCAGCAACAGCTAACTTCTCATGGGAATAATGTAAATGCAGCCCCAACTAGCATATTAACACCACAATCATAATGTGGTTCAGGGTGGTGTTTTCCTTTAAGGATAACATAAATTATAGTGTGATTATCGGGGGGGGGGACATTCATTAACATTCATTGTTATGATCTCCAGGATTTGTTGGAAGCTGAGGGCCACACCGCAATTGAGCCTCATCACTTTGACTTTTATGCCAATGGACAAACTCCTGTACTTATCATCCTGAGGAACGAGGATATTGCAGAACACATATTTGAGGTAAGTCAGTTTTAAACATGTGGCCATTTAGAACAATATACAGGTGCGTCTAAAAAAATTTTATATCATGGAAAAGTAATTATTTCCCGTAATTTTATTCAAAAAGTGGAACTTTCATACATTCAAGATTCATTACACAAGTGAAATATTTCAAGACTTTTTTTTTTTTGTTTCGTTTTAATCTTGATGATTACGACTTGCAGCTCATGGAAATCAAAAATCCAGTATCTCAAAAAATTTGAATAAAGAATTTATAATACAGAAATGTCGACCTTCTGAAAAGTATGTTAATTTACTTGGTATTTACTTTTGCATGAATTACTGCATCAATGTGGCGTGGCATTGAGGCAATCAGCCTGGAGCACTGCTGAAGTGTTATGGAAGCCTTTCAGCTCATCTGTATTGTTGGGTCTGGTGACTCTCATTTTACTCTTGACAATACATGTCAATACAACAGTCGGGCGAATTAGCTGGCCAATCAGGCACAGTAATACCACGGGCAGCAAAGCAGTTACTAGTAGTTTTAGCACTGTGGGCAGGTGCAGAGTCCTGCTGGAAAAGGAAATCAGCATCTCCATAAAGCTTGTCAGCAGATAGAAGCATGCAGTGCTTTAAAATCTCCTGGTAGATGCTGCATCGACTCTCAACTTGAGAAAACACAGTGGACCGTCACCAGCAGATGACATGGCACCTCAAATCAGCACTGACTGTGGAAACTTCACACTGGGTTTGAAGCAACTTGGATTCTGTGTCTCTCCACTCTGGGACATTGATTTCCAAATGAAAGGCTAAATTGACTTTCATCTGAAACGTGTTTGTGGCTGTGTGTACTGAACCCGACTGAGAGATTAAAGGCCCAGTGTTAACTCAGGTGTTTTGAGTTAATTAAGGGCGGCTGTGGCTCAGTCGGTAGAGCGGGTAGTCCACTAATCCACTAATCGTGGGGTTGGTGGTTTGAATCCCGGCCCGGGTGATCCCATGCCGAAGTGTCCTTGGGCAAGACACTGAACCCTAAGTTGCCCCCGATGGCAAGCTAGCACCTTGCATGCAGCTCTGCTACCATTGGTGTGTGAGTGTGCTCTCATTTGTAAGTTGCTTTGGATAAAAGCGTCTGCTAAACGAATAAATGTAAATGTAATTAGCTGAATGGAGTTCTTCTCAAGTCGACATTTCTGTATTATAAATTCTTTATTGAAATATTTTGAGATACTGGATTTTTGATTTCCATGACCTGTAAGGCGTAATCATCAAGATTAAAAATGAAATGTTTCACTTTATGTGTAATGAATCTAGAATATATGGAAGTTCCATGTTTTTAGAAAAATTATGGGGAAAAAATTACTTTTCCATGATATAAAAAATTTTTGAAATGCACCTGCATATCTAACTGTAGATGATTTCATGTCTTCCCAGGTTCCACGTTTGCTTGAGTTAAAAAAGTCATCCAGGGTTTTGTTTGCGGGCATCGATCAGCCTGATGATATTGTGAACCTCACACACCAAGAGCTTTTTGCCAAGGGAGGATTTGTGGTTTTCGATGAAACCGCACTGGACACACTGAATTTGGGTAGTGGATTTAATGTATTAAAATATTGCAATTTTGACAAAATAGAAATATTGAAATGCTTTGTAATCTATTATTTAAAAGATCACTTCTGATTTTGATTATGCTCCTTTGTTTTTCTTTTTTTTTTTTTTTTTTTTTTACAAAATGTCTTAAAAGAAAACATTAAAAAGGTTATAGGCATTATGGAAGAACTAGATAAAAAAGGGAAGTGGAAATGGTTTCTGCACTACAGAGACAGCCGCAAGCTTCGGGAAAGTGCAAGGTAAGGTCACAGTTTCTGTTCTAGCCTTCCTGATATGTCTAGTCTATAAACATATAGCTAGATTAAACTTTGCAAAATGTACGGCTGCCTTGGAAAACCTATCGGACGACGCTGTAGCCAAATTCGTCCGAAAAACGTTACGTTTCATCACATGGTAAATATCACGGTTTGATAAAGTTGTTGGACAGCTGCGTTATAGGGAAATAGGCACGAGTCTGCACCTCAGATACCAGCTCTCAAATTGTTCATGATGCACTTGGACATCAAATAAAGTAGAATGCCTACACACTACTGTACAGATAAGCGTTAAAGGTAAACGTTTTCAAGTTTTTAAAGGACCGAATAAAAAGACGAGAAATGTAATCAGAAAAGATCTTAACTGATGAAACCTTGCGTATAAATGCAGTGAGTGACTTTTACCTCAGGTCGATGAAACGGATACCTATGTGGTTGATGCTGATGATCAAAGTGAGAACGCTCACTTACCATTGTAACTTTGTTTCTTTAAAATGTACGAAACTAGTTTTTCCATATGTAGATTAGGTTACAAATGTAGCCGTGAGCAGGTCATTTGCTTGCCTGTCAGCTCAGGATGATATTAAATTATTTTCATATTTCCAACTGATATAATTGGAGTTGACAACAGAGTTATTAAGGACTCTTGAAACTGTTTATGGTTTAAGTATACTAATTTGAACAATCTGTACATGTTTTCACCTTTTTATATCAAATGAAATGTTATTAATCAGAAATTGGCTGCTGGATGGACGGGACTTGTGAAATGCCCATTAGTCTATATTCTTTAATAATTAATTAATTAATTAATCAATTAATTAGCCAGCTGCTATAAATATTGGCAGTTTTCATGCATTTATTTCTAATTTGTATATCTTCTTTATTACACCTAAAATGAAATACAAATAAAATTATTTAAATAAATATTTCTTCATTTTCTCCCTTTTCACTTTTTGAAGTAACCAAAATAGCATGGGATTTTAAATGCATGTGAAGGAGAATCAAAGTTCATATAGTAGAAAATACCACCACACACGTATACATTTTGTTTAGCATGAAGGTCCAGTCCTCCAAGTGCTGGTGAATGCCTTCAGTATTAATATGCAAGTCTCAATTCTGCAATAGCTAACTAGTGCTGTTACCTTTAGGTACAGTCCTGATGCACAAAGGAGGAAGCAGTTCATTGACTGCTGCCAGGAAGCGGGAATAGTGGAGGTCTTGCCTTACCATGAATGTGACGTCATTTCACGGGACAGACCAGACTACCTTCGCTGTCTAGTTCATCTTCAGATCCAAAACGTCTCTGCACGGTTCCCTGTTTTCGTTACAGGTGAAGTTTTTGTTCTTGTTTTGCTCGTGCAGCTGTTAATGTTCACAGACAGTAAAGTGCATGTAGTGCCTCGTAAAATGTTTTGTGTCTTTCTGCTCTTCTTAGCTTACATAAAGGTTTTGAAGGTCTGTTTCTAAAATAAAAAGATGAGGATGCACTATTCCGTACGAGCCCAATAATGGATCTGATATTTGTTGCATGGACATTGTTACATAAAAAGAAAAACAAATGTTAGTCAACATACATTTACATTTAAAAAAAAACATCAGTTAGTAGTTTAATAAGAAAGCATTAATTCCATATTTGAGCATAATATCTGACTGTAAGGAATAAAGCAGAAGGACATTCTGATATATACAGTATCTCACAAAAGTAAGTACACCCCTCACATTTGTGTAAATGTTTGATATCTTTTCATGTGACAACACTGAAGAAGTGACACTTTGCTACAATGTAAAGTAGTGAGTGTACAGCTTGTGTAACAGTGTAAATTTACTGTCCCCTCAAAATAACTCAACACAGAGACATTAATGTCTAAACCGCTGGCAACAAAAGTGAGTACACCCCTAAGTGAAAATGTCCATATTGGGCCCAATTAGCCATTTTCCCTCCTTGGTGTCATGTGACTTGTTAGTGTTACAAGGTCTCAGGTGTGAATGGGGAGCAGGTGTGTTAAATTTGGTGCCATCGCTCTCACACTCCCTCATACTGGTCACTGGAAGTTCAACATAGCACCTCATGGCAAAGAACTCTCTGAGGATCTTAAAAAAAAAAACTGTCCGCAAAGTTCTCCGTCCTTAGAAATTACTGTTTCAAAATACTTAAAGGAATAGCTTTACCTCTGTCTGTTACAAAGCACCGACACTGGAGACTCCTTCCAAAACTTTTAACTACATCTTCTGATGAAAACATTCATCATATCAGCACATTTTGGTCTCGCTATTATTCCTGGTCTTAGATTATGTGAAAATTATTCAGGATTTTACAAATGAATACATACTTTTAAATATGTAATATGTTTGTCTCTGTCTTCCCTGTTTAGACACACCAGATGACTGTTTTGAGAAGAATGGGATTTTAACTATGAACATTTACACATTCTCACGGATTCTTTCAAATGACACATGCTCGATTTCATAAGCTGGTGGCAAGAATGGTGTCTTATCACAGTCAACACCCTACCCTACACGTTATCTTTTTGTACAAATTGAATTACTAATTACCTGTTGTTCAGTGCTATTTTGTTCGTTAATGTAAATTATTTTGCATTGTACATGTTTTCAGTCATGTTACTATTTATATCATTTCCACAATTAAAGCTTTCAACTGGAGGCTTTATGTATAAAGTTTGATATGTATTAATTTTAAATACTGTAAAAAAAAAAACCACACTATTTTAGTGTCTCAGTTTTTCCATATAGTTTTATAAATCATATTGACCCGTTTTAATAAAACAGTTGATTACTTATTGTGGTTTGTTCCTGTTTATTTTCCACTGCTGAGAAAATATCAGTACAGCAAATCAAGGACTTCACATCCTTATTTTTGTGGTTTTATTTGCTGTTGGAGTGGCATGGTGGTGCAGCGGGTAGTGTTACCATCACACAGCTTCAAGCTCTCCAGTTTAAGCCTAAACTCGGGATACTATCTATGTAGAGTTTCGCATGTTCTCCCCATGTCCATGTGGGTTTCTCTGGTGTCTTCCTGAAACCATTAGATGTGAATGTGTGTGTGTCTGAATTTATGTGTGCATGGTGCCCTCCGATGGACTGACATCCCATCCTGGGTGTTTTCCCACCACGCAATGAGTGTACCCAAGATTTCCTCAGATCCAGTGCACCATTAAAGTGGCTAGTGTGTCTGTCTATATATATATATATATATATATATATATATTATTGGTTTATTGTAATGTTATAATATGCATACATTTGACCTATATTCATGCAATTTCCACTTGCTAAAATTTCTTCCTTTTTTTGTGCAGTTCTTCTACAATCTTTTAGTTCTGCCATATCTCAGAGGACCTGCTCAACATGGTCACCATTTCTTCTTTCTACACAGCGGAGGTATTTCCAATCTGTGGAAGAACCTCAGTCACAGAAAGCTTAATTTCTGGTATAGTATAAAGTTTGGTCAACATTTGAAACAATCACCACTGGCTCTAGGAATTTAGCCTTAGAGGTCTTTCACTTCTGCTGTGTCTCAGGTTTAGCGAGCTTGCTCAGAGTGATGTTCACAATGCAATTATCACTATATACACTACAAAATCACAGAAGCTTATTTTCCAGATGGCAGGAAGTACAGAAGCATCCGTGCCACCACCAGCAGACTCTGCAACAGTATATTTCCTAGGCATTCAGATTACTCAACACCCTGTTGCCTCCCAACACTTACCTGGGCTAGTCAAACATCTAACCCAGTATGACTCAATACCACTGAACACTACACTTTACAAAGCAGAATCAGACACTTTATAGAACTCTATACTTATTGCTGTGACAGATATTCATATTGAAGCTACAATACCAAATAGTTTACAATTTACAGTCCATGTTCTGTGTTTATTATTATTATTATTATTATTATTATTGTCCTGTGTATTTATTGTTCTGTTTTGTGCTGTAGTCACTTCTGTGATAAAAGCAGCAAGCGACATCTCAGAAGTCACTTACTGCTTTAATCACTGGAGAAACAACATCACAGCTCTGTTTATGACACTTTTTATTTATAAAACACCCATCTGAACATCGTAATTCCCTAGTTAGATCAAATCTATTCACACATACCAATGATACACCTGTACCAACATGATAGCTAAATAGCTCAGGGTTCTTCAGATCTTGCCCTAGATGTTAACTGTCCTGCAGAGTTTAGCTCCAACACTCGTAAAGTACACCTGAACAAGCTAACTAAGGTCTTCAGGATTACTAGAAAATTACAGGCAGGTAAATTGGAAATAAACTGCAGATTTGAAGAACCCTGTGATAGATCGTGCTTCACTGTTACCAATATAGACCTCATTGACAAGCATAAGCTATTGTATGTTAATCAAACATAATTACTGTAAAATACTGTTCAGTTGTGTTATTTGCTATGCTTATATTACGTCTGTTCATTTCTCAAAATTTCATTTCTCTAACCCTAACCCTAGACTATTCCCTAGATTTCTACTAGCCCTAGCTCTGTTACCAGTGGGCTATCAAAGTCAAAATTTTTACAGCAGAATGCTACTATAGATTTCATTCGCATCTGGTCCCCACCAGAGAAATTCAACTTGAAAATGGGATTTTTTTTTGATTGCACTTCCTCACCCCATAAAAAAGAGAGGTCTCAAACCTGAAATGTTCTGCATGCACAGTATACTTGCGTAACTATTCCCTAAAAAAATTAAGACTGAGACTTGAACCTTTCTCATTATAAATTGACCCTAAACGTGGAACTTTGTGCAATCTTGAGCATTACATTACAAGTCTAAGAAACAAGAATGTGCTAAATGTATTATATATCCATGTACCTTGTAAAGTACTCTATAGCTCAGTTTATGTTCCAAGGAGCTAGGTCCATCCTGAGTGGAAATATTGATGTTTCGGTAAACAGCTGTATAACCAAAATTTGTTGTGTGCCATGCCACAAAGATGGCCGCCGTAATTAACACAGGTATAAACTTTTTTTGCTTTTTTTTTTAAAGAGGAAAAATTTAAATAGTCGAGCAACCTGCATTGGACCACCCAGTATTAAGAACTAATTCACTGAGACACAACATTCCACAACATAACTATAAATGGTTGAAGTTCTTTTAAAAAATATAATATTGTAATTGTTAGCAAATTGATGTGGTGTAAGAAGAATAAGAAAGTTTAGTATCAGGAAACATGCATGTCACCCATGACACATGTCTTTATGCACGTCACCAATACTGAGATGTTTTGCATTAATTTATATCCATCCATCCATCTTCAACCGCTTACTCCTTTAACAGGGTCACGGGGAACCCGGAGCCTATCCCAGGAAGCATCGGGCACACGGCGGGGTACACCCTGGACAGGGTGCCAGTCCATCGCAGGGCACACAATCACCTACACACTATGGACACTTTAGACACGCCAATCAGCCTAACATGCATGTGTTTGGACTGGGGGAGGAAACTGGGGTACCCGGAGGAAACCCCCGACACACGGGGAGAACATGCAAACTCCGCACACACATGGCCCTGGCGGGACTCGGACCCCGGAGGTGTGAGGCGGACGTGCTAACCACTAAGCCACCGTGCGCCCCATTAATATACAGTGGTGTGAAAAAGTGTTTGCCCCCTTCCTCATTTCCTGTTCCTTTGCATGTTTGT
>JAFFST010049776.1:274213-297858 GCA_022414735.1 Noturus placidus
GAGAGAGGAGTGAGCTGATATTAAGGTGTGGCACTTTTGCTCTCATGAACTTGTTGAGATTCACGAGGAACTTGTTCCCAATCCTGGCTAGTGACGTCACTTATCCACCTCCTCTTTGATCTTAGGACTTTTGCAGGGACTTTTTGTTTTCTTTCTTGCTACAGACAGATGCTTTAATTAAGCATTTTTTTTATTAATATATATATATATATATATATATATATAATGGGCACATCCCAAAATGTCATGCATAATGTGCTGATTAGAATGCATTACTGTTTAGTAGGGTAGTATAAGTCTTATTATGAGAGATACAAACCGTGCATGGAATAGGTTACGGATGAATCGTGAGTATTTACTCTATAAGCAGATCTAGCAAATGTAGAATGCTTCCTCATATTATAAAAAGACCGCATGTTTAGTGTGCCATTTTGGATGTGGCCCCTACCAACTGTTGGTCTCTTCAACCGTCAAGCAGCTTCCATGTAGTAGTTGAGGTTTGATATATAACCTACTCATAAAGATTCAGGTCAGACTGGCGGCGGTGGTGGTGGTGGTGTAAGCAAATAAGGACATTTCTGGATGCTTCTTGGTTGAAGGTATGCACCGGAGACTGGTCTCTTCAAGCTCAGTATCCTACAGAGTGCTTTCTCAGAAAGATCGTTGGCAGCGGAGGTGGTACACTCCAAGGGTACGTCTTTTCTGGATTTGATATGTGGTTGTGAATTTATTATATTTAGATTTTTTTTTTAAATGTTAAGGTACATAACTAGACCGTAATTTGTTTTCAAAGTAAAGGTTTCACTTTGCATTACGTGCACAATACTAGTTAAACGATACATACTAGATGTGCAGAAGGTGTACACTTGAGGTGTACATCCAACAGTGACAAGGAAAGATTCTGTTTCGTAGGCTTTTCTTTTTCTGAGAGTGTATTATACCGTAGAAATGCTTTTTGTCCGGTTACAACAACAGACTCAAAGACCTTCAGCTCAAACTGTTTTACATTGGCCGGCAGCAGGTATGGAAATTTCAGGAAGCTTCCTAGTTGATGTGCAGAAAAATATTTCACTGCGCGCTTACTTTCACGGGCTGCGTGCCAAACCACACACTACTTATACTAACTATGGCAGTTTATGGTAGCGTGTTATTTTTAACAGCCTACCGCTTGGAAGTAGCACTGGAGATTTTTCATGAAGTGAATGTATGAACTTGTCTCGCCGAGACAAAACATTCCACGTTAACTATAAGCGGGTGAAAAGTATGACACGTCGCTCCCTGATATATTACATATTGTACTGGTTGGCAAATTGCTGTGGCATAAGAAGAATAAAACACTTCATCATGTGCAGGTATTGGAAATACCGTATTTTCCGCACTATAAGGCGCAGTCTCAATTACAGGGTCTATTTCTGTACTTGACCAATACATAAGGCGCACCGTGTTATAAGGCGCATACGGTTGTTACGCCAACCAAATTCGCACAACATTTGACAGATTTTGGAACTCAGTCCACACATAAGGCGCACCGGATTATTAGGCGCACGGCCGATTTTTGAGAAAATTTAGGGCGTTTAGGTGCGCCTTATAGTGCGGAAAATACGGTAATCAACTTCAGGGTTGACACACCACCACTGGTCAGTCAACTACACAGGATGAAATGTCAGTGTCAGAAGATATCAAGTATCAAATCAAACACATTACTGATCCAGGACATCAGGCCAGTATTGGCTCTAATATGATTATTCAATAATAGATCAGTATATCCCTACTATACATTACAAGAATGCGGTGCATACAGTTGTAATCAAAATTATTCCGCCCCATTGCAAATCAGGTTTATTGCCAAAATTGTACAGACTTTCAGCTGGTTGTAATGAACAAATCAAACAAATACAATTGAAATAGTTCAACACAACGAATGCGTAAAGTGGTTTCCCCAAATTCAACTGAAAATGCAACATATAATGACTTATCCAGTTTCAAAATTATTCAACCCCCTGAATAGAATCTCTCACAACAGCACAAATATGCAAAACGGGCGTTGTCTCAAGCACACCTGATCCTACTAATCAAGGGCTTCATTAGTTGCACCAGGTGTGCTTGAGCTGGAACACATGAAATACCTGAACTGGCTAGGGGTTTGTTGATTGTCACATTTGACTGCATGTTAGAAATATGGCTAAGTCAAAAGAATGGTCCAAAAAGTTAAGAGATCATCACCCCTCACAAACAAGGAACAGGATACAAAAAGATAGCGAAGGCACCGAATGTTCTTGGAGACACCGTTGGAAGCATAATTCACAAGTTCAAAGTTAAGTTGCTTAGTCTGCAGCCGTGTGTGTGTGTGTGAATGGGTGAATGAGAAATAGTGTAAAGCACCTTGTAGAACTGCTAAGTTTTTATTTATTTTTTTTTTTAACGCATTATATAAGTGCAGACCATTTATCATTTAAGGGAACAGTGCTTACACTACCTGGGCTGAGAAGAAAAAGGAAGCTATCAACAGCTGAAACCAGATTTCTGAGAAGGCAGGTTGTGAAAAACCCTCGAGTGACTGCAGAAGACTTGCAGAAAGACTTGGTGGCAACAGGCAGTGAGGTTTCAGTGAGCACAGTAAGGTGTGTACTAAACGCAGAAGGTTTCCATGCCAGAACTCCAAGAAGTTCACCACTACTGACCCAAAAGCACAAGAAAAGTCGGCTCAAAATCATGGAACATTTCAGCATGATGGATCAGTGGGATGTCTGGAGAAAAAAAAGAACACTCTGTCCACAGTTAAGCATGGTGGTGGCTCAGTGATGCTATGGGGCTGCTTCGCATCCTCTGACACTGGAATACCTACAACATGTGGAAGGCAAGATGGATTTATTAAAGTATCAGGGAATCCTAAGAGAAAACCTCATGCCATCTGTGAGGAAGCTGAAGCTTGGGCATCATTGGATCTTCCAATAGGACAATGATCCCAAGCATACCTCAAATTCCTTCCAAGACCTGTTGGCAGAAGAAGACCTGGAAAACTCTACAGGACCATCACAGTCACCTGACTTGAACCCCAAGGAAAGTCTCTGGTGGGATTTGAAGAAGATAATAATAATAATTTTATCAATTTGTATAGCGCTTTTTACAATGGTACATTGTCTCAAAGCAGCTTTACAGAATTTTTAAATTTTTTACATTTACAAGCGACTTACAAATGAGAGCACATTCACACACCAATGGTAGCAGAGCTGCCATGCAAGGTGCTAGCTTGCCATTGGGGGCAACTTAGGGTTCAGTGTCTTGCCCAAGGACACTTCGGCATGGGATCACCCGGGCCGGGATTCGAACCGCCAACCCCACGGTTAGTGGATTAGTGGACAACCCACTCTACCGACTGAGCCACAGCCGCCCTAAGATGCCCTAAGAAGATGCTTGCAGCACACAAACCCAAGAATATTACTGATCTGGAGACCATAGCTCATGAGGAATGGGCTAAGATTCCTCAGGAAAGCTGCTAAAAGTTGGTGTCTGGCTATGCATCTCGTTTGCAGAAGGCCATAACAGCAAAAGGGTGCTCTACTAAGTACTAAATTGAAGGGGTTGAATAATTTTGAGAATGGAGAAGTCATAATATTGGCTTGAGAAAGCCAACCTACTGTTTTGCTTTATAAGCTTATTGTTATTTTTCTGAGAACCAATAAATTTAATTGTCACTCCTCCCAGTGCTTTCAAGCTACATGTACCACACTCAGCACAGACCTTAAGCCTGTTCTGACTCGTGTTGCTATATACAAGTGATCAGAATTCCGGAATTCTCGGTACGGAAGCTCAAGGTGGCCAAAATTCCCATTGACTTTCATTAAAAATGTCTGACTGTTATGAAATTGGCACAGTCCTTCAGAGTCCTGTTCAGAGCCGGGCTCCAACTGTCAAAACTCACACACACCTGAGTGCACTCGGGCTGAAGTCTAAAATTATTGGAACACTGTCTATCTCCAAAAGTGTTGGAATGCTGTTTAGCGCCAAAAGTATTGGGATGCTGCCCGGCTCCAAAAGTAGTGGGATGCTGTCTAGCTCCAAAACACCCCAGCACCACCCTAGAAACCACCTAGCAACGCCCTAGCAACCGCCCAGAACACCCTAGCAATCACCCAGAACACGCTATAAACCACCAAGCAACACCCTAGCAACCAAACAGAACACTCTAGCAGACTTTCTTTCTCAAGCCAACATCAAAGTTTATCATGACGAAAGAACAAACTTGCGTTCTCGTGAAGACTGGTCTTGCCAGTGCCAGGCTACCTTGAAAGAATGAACTCGGAAGGATAGTAGAACATAGAAGTCATCTTAGTGAGAATTGAGATGTGATGTGAGCTTCTTGTTGCACAGTGGATCATCCCAGCACATTTCTAGTAGTGGGACAGGGTCCTTTATCTCTTTGGTGCTCCCTAAGTAATGTTTCAGCTGGTTAATAGATATACTGTTAACTGGTTGATTATCCAAAAGTTAATTAAGCATGTTTTAATGTAGTAAGCTCAATGTTTCCGACTGCAACCTCACATTAACTAAGCTAACGAGTTTTCTGTTACCTCAGGATGGAAGCTAGTATAATTTAATTAAAATACTTCTGAGGGATAAATTTGACTTTTCAACAACCTCATGTATCTCTCAATCTAAATCATATATCAAAATCATTTTTTTAGGTGCACAGGTATGGATCAGGCTTCCTCTCATCCGCTATTGTTTTGTCGTGACGTCTGGGACTTCAAGCGGGTTTGGTGTGCTCAGGTCTGCTTCTGATGCATCCTCGATATCAAGAACACATCAGGGTAATTTAATTCGTCCCTGGTACTTGCGTTCATGAGTATTGGAATTGAACTGCGGCGGTGGATGATGACGTAGAACTAGTTCACGAGAACGCAAGATCACATAAGAACGCGTCTTGAGAAACGGCTCATGTCATTATTATGGAATCCACCAGAATTCAAACCTCTGATTCTTTGCCTCCATCTTCTTACACTAAGCATTTATATAAGTTGTTCGAATACATTTCTTCTAAGTTTGATCAGAAAATATGTGATAAAGTTCGGCAAAAACTTTGTGTGCCTTTTAATGGGCATTTACTTCCAAAAAATGGTTTGCTTACTTGCAAATAGTGTTTTGCAGCCAGTGGGTAACTTGGGCCAGCATGCAGGGGAACAATGCACCTTTCACCTTTTTCATTCATGTGAGCAGTGATCAAAGCTGAGCATTTGATTTTTCTGCCTCGGGAGAGCCTTCAGGACAAGGATTTTTTGCATTCTGGTTTCTCAGTAACGTGAAAAGTTGCATTTTTTTAGTCTTATGAATTTCATCAAAGATGGGGGAAAAAGAGACGCTGGTGATGGAGCAACTGTTCATAGCTGTTATAACATATGTGAAAACAGGATTTAACTTGTCTTGCAGATGTTCCACATCATTTAACTATAAATGCTATCACCCTGTAGATTATATATTTTTATTAATAAAACACATAGTTCAAGTTCTAAAATCACTTTGGCTGAACCATATTCAAAGCCTTTTTTTTTTTTTTTTTTGAAATTACACTTCTAGTTACAGTTACCTGCTGTGGCTATAAAAAATGAACTGAATAATGGCCCTGCTGAAAAAAAAACCCTGTATAAACCATCACAGAAATTCTTCTGGTTTCCACTACAAATACCATTACAAACAATTATCTAACCAATAAAACCATTAGCATTACTGGTCCTAGTGGTATCCACTAGACATAACATGCCACCAATAGAAGGCAATAAATTAGCAGTACAGACCCATTACAATTTCCATTATAACCGTTAAAAACCATTACAAAAACCATGAGGGTTTCTAATGTTTGGTTGTTTGGTTTTTTTGTTTTTTTGTTGTTGTTTTTTTTTTTTAGCAGGGCATTGATAATAAATTCAATTATTTCTTGAAAACCAGGTTTTATAATATTGGTTTGGTTTTATAAATAAATATACAATAATCCTAATCTTTAAGACAATGTTCTGTGCATGGTCATGTTGCTTAGCAACCAGAGTTTACCCTAAACTGACTACACTGCGTTGTCGCAAATATTATTAATAATAAATGACATTGTTTGTTGAACGTTAAATTTTAGTATATTGTTTGTCAGCGTGTTATTAAAACAAAAGAGTAATCAAGTCGAGGTCGTGCGTTACAGTGATTTTTAGACAGACAGGGCGCGAGGATGTATGTGTGTGACGTACACGATGTTATGCACACGTGCGTGCGCGCACGCATATACGCGCGCGGAGGCGTTAACAGTTCGCTTTGTGTACTTCCGGTAGTTCTGGGACATGCCTTACCTGGACAGACACAATCGCATCTGTGGATTCTTGGACATTGAGGAAAATGAGAACAGCGGCAAGTTTTACCGGCGCTACTTCATCTTGGATACGCCGCGTAACTCTCTCCTCTGGTACATGGATAATCCACAGGTGGCGCTAGACCTTATTATTATTATTATTATTATTATTATTAGTGCAGGAAGATTTCTGATTTCGACACAGGTGCATCTAAACCATTTAACTTGTTTTGCATGTCTTCTCGAGAGCAGAATTTGCCAGAGGGAGCAGAATCTGTTGGAAGTTTGAGGCTGAGTTACATTTCAAAGGTATTATCCATCAATCCATCCATCCATCTTCAACCGCTTACTCCTTTTCAGGGTCATGGGGAACCTGGAGCCTATCCCAGGAGGCATCGGGCACAAGGCAGGGTACACCCTGGACAGGGTGCCAGTCCATCACAGGGCACAATCACATACAAACTCACATTCATACACTACAGACACTTTAGACACGCCAATCAACTTACCATGCATGTCTTTGGACTGGGGGAGGAAACCGGAGTACTTATTATTATTATTATTATTATTATTATTATTTATTAATATGTGCATAGAAAGGATTTTGCTGTGCTCATGAGATGAGTACAGCTACAACAACAACAAACTATAGGTTAATTTGTAAATGCAACAACTACTGTGGTTATTGTTTGGACTCCTTAATGTTGAACCATGTTAGATTTTACTAAATGGAAATGAGTGCAACTTTCCTTCATTACATTTCACATGAAAGTGTTCAGTATTGATAACTTGGGCCATTTGAAAAGGCTTAACATAAAAAAAATAAAAATACAAATTAAAAGAGTTATGTACCAAAACAGAAACCGAGAAACACTGTCTTTCACACACTACCCACCGCGCAAATGGACAAACTAGTCATCAAAAAGTAGCTTCATAATTTTCACTTTAAATGATTTCATTTACCGTATTTTCCGCACTATAAGGCGCAGTCTCAATTACGGGATCTATTTCTGTACTTGACCAATATATAAGGCGCACCGCATTATAAGGCGCATATGGTTGTTACGCCAACCAAAGTTGCACAACATTTTTACAGATTTTGGAACTCAGTCCACACATAAGGCGCACCGGATTATTAGGCGCATGGACAATTTTTGAGAAAATTTAAGGCTTTTAGGTGCGCCTTATAGTGCGGAAAATACGGTAAACGTCTGTTTAGTGTGTTAAAACTGACCTAGAGACACCACATTTCTAACACACTACTGTTTATAACTACACTGTACGTATCAAAAGATATAAATATAAATCACTGAGTTTCACATTACGCCTTTCCCATTATATACTTATTATAATAAACAGCTTGATGTGACTTAATGTATTAAAGCAGTAACCTAGAAACAAACAAAAGAAAAATACCCTTCACTTTAAATACTGTCTGCTATCAAAACATTGACCCCATAACCGCAGCCTTTATTTTTTTTACACTTGTAAGTATTCTCAAATGTGCACATAATATTTAATATACAGTGTTTTGCAGCCTTACATTCTTTCTTTCTTTTTTCTTTCTGTCTTTCGTTTCTTTTTAACTTCTTAACTATTTAAAGGTCAGCGAAGTCTCCATCAAACAGAAGCCCAAGACAGAGTTCTGCTTTGGTGAGTGCCTGTTATGTGTTCTGTCTCTTGTGTGAATTCATTTAACAGAAAATAACATGTGTTGTTACACGCAGTGATCAATGCTTTGTCTCGACGGTACTTCCTGCAAGCCAACGATGCCGCGGACTTAAAGGAGTGGGTCATCACCCTGAATAACGCCACTAAAATTACAGTAAGACAAACACGCATATACAATACTTTGTTGTGTTTTTAAATGTGTCTGGTGCGCTGTTGATCAATGCAACACAATTCCTTCAGTAGCTCACAAGCAGATTAGGATCAGAATTAGAGTCTGATCAGGATATGAGGCAGAGGCAGAATGAGATTAGGATCAGAGTCATAAAAGTTCAGACTCAGAGACACACCAGAATCAGAAATATATAAGAGTCAGAATCAGTTTAAAGTCTCAATCAGATCAGGACCAGAGTCAGAATTAGAAACTTTTATTTGCCAAGTACTAGATTATAAGGAATTTGTTTTGAAGTTTGAGTCAACAAACTGGGCGGCTGTGGCTCAGTCGGTAGAGCGGGTTGTCCACTAATCCACTAATCGTAGGGTTGGTGGTTCGAATCCCGGCCCGGGGATCCCATGCCGAAGTGTCCTTGGGCAAGACACTGAACCCTAAGTTGCCCCCGATGGCAAGCTAGCACCTTGCATGGCAGCTCTGCTACTATTGGTGTGTGAGTGTGCTCTCATTTGTAAGTCGCTTTGGATAAAAGCATCTGCTAAATGAATAAATATATAATATATATAAATATATAACAAAAGAGAACACAAATCACACAATATGCAATACACAAAATACTAAAAAAAATTTATGTACACAATACATACTCATTTCCATGAGAGACAGTAATGTACAGTATACATATACTAATTTATAATAAACAGATAGCACTTTACAGTAGATTTCACTCACTTGAGTGAGAACACATGAACATTATTAAACTAGAAGAAGAGCTCAGTTTTTGTTGAAGGCTGCAGAGGCTCAGTGTGTGAGGGCTTCACAGTAGGAAGTAAAGTGCTGATTTGAATTTGGTTCCATAGTTTGGGGGGCTCTGTGTGTGTGTGTGTGTGTGTGTGTGTGTGTGTGTGTGTGTGTGTGTGTTGTTCCTCTTATGTCCTCTGACCACAGTGCTCCTCTCTTCACCATATTGTGTTTGGAGAATATTTGTAAATTTGAATATGCTTTTTTCTTATTCCTGGTTTACAAAGGCTAAAATTATTTTGCACATTTCTTCAGGTGCATTTTTGTGATTTAAGCTATTAAAAAATAAATAAATAAACATCGAGGTAGAAATGCATCATTTTCTAATTCCATGTTCAGGTTCCGAAAAACCCATCACCGGTCACTCAGAGCACAGACACTGCCCCTGTGACGAGCCAAACTCAGTCAACAAGTCGGCAGGCCTACAAAACAGCAATTGTTGGAGGCGTGGTGGTCCACACACCGGTCCAGCAGGTTCTTTATTGCTTTTGTGTTTTTCCGCATTTCACAGGATTAATTAGATGGTGATGGTCTAAAGAAAACTCAAAACATTCGTGTGTATTTTCTAGAACGAATCAGATGATGTGTTTACTAATGATGTGGCTCCACATGTGACTCTGAGAAGATGCCAGAGTTTACGGCCAAACATTCTGAGATCAGGATACTGCGTCAAACAAGGCAACGTGGTAATGCCGCGTGCGTCACGTGACTTAATATGGTACTAATGAAATTGGGTAAATCACCAAAAGGCTCTGATTTTACTGATCATTTCCATATGTTGTTGCAGAGAAAAAGCTGGAAAAGGAGATTTTTCATTTTAGATGACCAGACTGTGAGTTACTTTAAAAATGAAACGGTGAGACACAGTAAACATTTCTGAACACGACTTTGGATTGAAATGAAATGAATATATTAACCATTAAAACATCTTGCTTGTAGGATAAAGATCCCTTACGCACTATTCGGTTGAGGGACATACAGAAGGTTCACGAGTGCCTTGTAAAATCAGGGTAAGTAGACATGATGCAGTACAGTATGTAAGGAGTAAAGCACTCGGGTGTGCAGTTAAAAGAAAATACGAAGCAAGGTTACCGTTTCCACCCTTGGGTTGATTAGTTTCTTGCACACCCTTGAGGGTTTTATCTGCTGATACTGTACCATGACAACTTGTTGACATTTATACAGTTTGCTTCATTAAGAAAAGACATACGCCATCATATTTATCCATTTAAATTTAGATTTAATGTTGCAGAACGTCAATTTAAAAAAATTAAGTCGGCCCTGTTCTATTTTTCTACTTCGACAAATATTGGCATTAGCAAATTGTTAACAATTATAGAATTCACTTTAAGCCTGTTTATAAATGATGCAAAACGTCTGCCGAACTATTCCTATGCATTAGTTCTTACTGTGTAAGGAATGAAATACAACAGGGTGCACTGATACTAAAATAATCAATGACAGGATGGTGTAATGGAGCCTGATATGGACACTCTGAAGTTGATTCTTTTTCTTAAAGCAGCACAGTGCGTAATTCCTCTTATACAACGTCAATTTGCCATTAGTTTCTATTTTTATTCTTTAAAGAATGACATGTCATAGGTATTAATCGGTTTATAGTTGTATTTAAAGTTGTGAAACATGCACAAGACCAAGTTAGTTCTGGGTACATCACTGGTCACCACCCCTCTTCCTTGAGATCTACCTTCCTGCAGGTTTCATCTCCAACCAAAACCTGTTTTAGTCGATCAAGAACTTTTTAAGGCAATGATTAGATGGTCAGATGGGTGTGATTTATGGTTGGAGCGAAAGTCTTCAGGAAGGTAGATCTCCAGGAACAAGGTTGGTGACCACTGATTTACCAACCTCTTTGTTTAATCTCTTGAAGTTAATAAGATAAAAAATACACAGCTTATTATGTTGCTGTGAAACTATAAAAAAAAAAAAATAATTTGTCCTTGCTATGGAATAAATGACTTATTGTAACAATACACTGACACTGGAGACTCCTTCCACAAATTAAAGCTATAATAAATGCCAATGAGAGTCACGATGCTGGGTTTTTGGGTAATTTGTAATGTTTGGTATTTATTAGATGTTTTTATCTATAATCTTTGTGCTGTTTTGGGAGACTTGCAATGGGAAAATCAAAATAGGAAAAGGGAATAAAGTTCAGTGGTGCTGTGAGTTATAACATTTACTTTGTGCACTTAAGGATCATCATAATCGAGACTGATTAATAGAGCACGTTTTTTCTGCAGCTCAATTGATTATTTTTCTGACATTCCTGTTAAATTGTCAGGGATCTGCTGTCACGCGACAACCTTTTTGAGATCATCACAAACACAAGAACCTTCTACATTCAGGTTTGTTTGAAGTGCCCTAATCTTCTTACTAAAGCAGATCATACGTGTGCTGTGCACCTGTGCATGTTTTGAATGTGACAGTTTTTTTAAAATGATGTCTGTCTAAATGGACTGTTGCCCAAGCATGGTGTAAACACCTGTTTTTAGACCGTACAGTGACTCAGTTGAGCTGTGAAGCATTTTCTAAATATGCTTAATAAGCTGTAGTAAACAGGTTAAAGATTTCCATGTCATGCTGCAGATTTATCATTAAAAGGAAGTCATGGGTTTTTGCACAATTAATGATGCAGAAAGCTAACTAGTCCATACCAGATTTTATGCATGTTTATTGTAGGTATTTCACTTCTTTAATGGGAATACTCAAGGTTAAAAGAATGAATGAATTCAGCATTTTGAGGATAATCTTTGGGTTATTTTGTTATGATTGCTAAATATGGCCAGGTAATAATGATGTGTTGTAATGTTTAAGTTGCACTCCGAATTATTGTTTTTGTTGTTGTTGTTGTTTTTACAGACAGACACACCTGAAGAAATGAATGGCTGGATAAAAGACATTTCATCAAAAATTCAAGATTTTAGAGGACCATCAAAGGTAATATATAAACAGTGCTTTTATTCATCAAAATCAAAAATATCTGATAGTTAAAAAAAAAAATAATAATTCACAGACAGTAGTGGTTATATGATTTATCTTAAATCTATCCACAGGTTGCCATCCTCATTAATATTAATAGATGGATCACTTTTTCATCACAGTGGGAAATTCACTAATAATAATAATAATAATAATAATAAATGTAGAATCTCTGTATTCTTTGTGACTATCAAAAGCAGATCTATTTGTGGGGCTTTCAGAAGTCAGTACTTTTAGCTAAACCACAGTGAACAATTTTCTTTTCCTCTCAGTTTCCTTCCTTCTGTATTCAGCATCTGTGATCATTCGTCTCAGCTACCAGTTTGGTTGTATGATCTTATTTGTGTAACATACTGCATTTTCTTTCTAGTAATACTACAACTTTGTTCTTATGTGTTTTATTTAGAAAATAGTGCATAAATGCTGTTGCTCACTACACTTATGCTAGCATAAATTAGGGTGGGGTTTGTGAAACATGCATAACCTGCATGATGTGATAAATAGAGGTGTGTCATAAATATTTGTACAAGGAAATGACTGATGTGGTTTTCTTTCAAATAATCTTTCAGTGCCATGTAAGAATTTCGTAAAGGAGAGAGTTCACACATTGTCATCTGCACTTCAGAATATGTGCTTTTTGATTGAACTTTAATTAATAAGAGCCATTGACTCTTGAATAACCTTTCCATTTTCACCTTCTCACTATCTGTCTCTCCGACAGAGTTATCGTTTCAACGCCAGCCAGGTGAAACCACCCCTGATCAAATCCTGCTCCACAGCACAGTCCTGGCAGCCATGGACCCCAGTCCCAAAGAAAACAACTCATTCGGTTGATGAAGACATAAGAGAGAGCGCTTTCTCCTCGCTGCCCTCTCTCTCAGACACACAGGAGAGCTCGGAGTCAAGGATACGCCAGAGACACCACTCTCAGCCTCAACAATCTGCCACAGACCCACACTTTGCCATGGATATGGACATGCACATACGCACCTCTGATGTCTAAATCTGTTTTCTGCTATTGCTGCTCACCAGCACACTTTGTTGTATTGCATTATCTTTAATTTGTGCTTTTTTTTTCTCTCCACACAACATGCAAATGCTTTTAGACATAAGTGTGATGGAAAGCATTTAACATGGCTACATGGCATTGAGATCCTCATCAGTGATACTGTACAGGTGAATAAATTTTATGAAAGGTGCTGAAAGAAGGGGCCATACTTTTTTGTGTGTTTAAAAATAATAATAAGAAGAAGAAGAAGAAGAACTAATACGACTAAGACAAGCTGTATAGACTGTATAGAGATTTCATGTACGAGTGACCACATATATGTCTATGGCATACACTTAAAAGTATTATGGATAGTAAAAATGTTGACAGGTTTGTTTTTGATTGTATTGTACTTTTTAAGTGGGCGTAAAATGCTGCTGTGCTAAAGATTTTAAATAAAGTATAATTTGGGAGAACTGTTCACATGCATTTCACGCACAGATGCTGCAGATTTATGAATTAAAAAGAAGTTACTTTGGCTAAATTGCAAATATTCCCTACTGTGTTATACAGGGTGTGAAACAACAGGGCTTAAACAGGACAGTTCTAAGTCTAATGCTTTGTTTTTCTTGCTAATTGTTAAATCTACACTGTCAAATGAGTGTATATTGAAGGGAGTGACGTGAACAGTAAACATGGCAGAGGGAAAAAGGTAAGCTCCTTCACTGCATTGTCGCAGCAGGAACAGAAATGGGAAAACAGAAAACTTGGCTGTTCAGCCCTCTGGAATGAAAGGAGTTGGAACGAAGGGAAGTTGGCAGCAGGCATGAGATAAATGCATGAGCTGTTGGCAACTGCAATGAAGTGAAGAATTCAGAGGAGTTAGTACCTTGTATACAGAGACCCTAGTGTACTCTAAGTAGTTGAGGGTTCATGTGAGTGGGCAAGATTGGTCAGAATTCCTTCATGAAGACGTGGAAGTGATTCCTAGGTTCGACCCTGAGATCGCATATTCTCTCTGTGCCTGCATGGGTTTCCTCTTGGTTCTCTGGTTTCCTTCCATCAACATGCCAGTAGGTGGATTCGCTATGATAAATTGTCCCTAGGTACAAATGAGTGTGAACGAGTGTGTGTGTGTGTGTGTGTGTGTGTGCATGGTATCCTGCGATGGACTGGCATCCCATCCAGTGTGTATTCCCACCTCATGTCCAGTATTCCTGATATAAGCTCCGGATCCATCGCGACCCTGATCTGGATGAAGCGGTTACTGAAAGTGAGTGAGCGAGTGAACTTATTAATGACATATCCTACATTTGAACCATTTATAGTCACATGAGGAACGTCACTTATGCTATAGCAGATATAAAAAAATTCTTCCCTCACAAGTCTTGTGGGGTTTTTTCTTGAAGGTAATAAAACAAACAGAGACAAAATGCAGCTTGTCATGTTACTGATTAACTGGAAGGCACGAAGTACTCTGTCCTGACGTCTCTCTCGTGGTGAAAAACTTACAGACAGTTACAAAGCGCTCTCACCTGAGGCTCCTTCTACAGCAAATCAACAGTTAAATGTTTTTCTTTGTCATTTATTATTAAAAATTAGTTCACATATCCACCATACAAGTCCCTGTAAAAGTTGTTACTATAGAAACTATGATTTATTTGAAAGAGTGCAATGATATATACGTGTGATTCGCCTTGAAGCCGGCGCTATTACTAAAGTTGCTGTTAGAAAAATGATCATTATAAATGATAAAAATTATTAGAATGAATGGTAGGCTGATTGGCGTGTCTAAAGTGTCCGTAGTGTATGAATGTGAGTGTATATGTGCCCTGTGATGGACTGGCACCCTGTCCAGGGTGTACCCTGCCTTGTGCCCGATGCCTCCTGGGATAGGCTCCAGGTTTCCCGTGACCCTGAAAACGAGTAAGCGGTTGAAGATGGATGGATGGTAAATGTAAAATTAGTTCACATATCAATCCTACAAGTCCCTGTAAAAGTTGTTACTATAGAAACTATGATTTATTTGAAAGAGTGCATTGATATATACGTGTGATTCGCCTGGAAGGCGTCCAGGGTTCGAGCCCCGCCGGGGCCATGAGTGTGTGGAGTCTGCATGTTCTCCCCGTGTGTCGGGGGTTTCCTCCGGGTACTCCGGTTTCCTCCCCCAGTCCAAAGACATGCATGTTAGGCTGATTGGCGTGTATAAAGTGTCCGTAGTGTCTGAATGTGTGTGTGAGTGTGTATGTGATTGTGCCCTGAGATGGACTGGCACCCTGTCCAGGGTGTACCCCGCCTTGTGCCGGATGCCTCCTAGGATAGGCCCCAGGTTCCCCCGTGACCCTGACAAGGAGTAAGCGGTTGAAGATGGATGGATGGATGGATGGATCAAAACTTTTAAGGACCAATTAAACTCGAGAATTCAACAGTCCAGTGGCATAAACAAATATTAACAAACAAATCTGATTATATTTGTGGGATTTAAACAAAAAAAACTAATGTGTAAAAACAGTGCTCTAAAGTTAATACGAGCTCATTTCCAACAGGGACGAAAAAGCCATCACATAAAATAAATGAACCTGCACCTAAACCGGAAACTGATTTGTCAATTGTTTTTTTTTTTTTTTTTTTTTTAATTTCCTGGCTAATATGAAAAAGATATGTATCGAATGCTGTATACTATACAACGTATGAATGCAATAATAGTGTGTAGTGTCCATTATTTTATACCAGTGCAGCACAGGGTGCCTTTTCTCAGTCACTGACTCCACAGCAGTAAACCGGAAGTAGAATCAGCTTGTTGCTAACGGCGCAACGAGAACGTAAACAAGACGAGCCAGCTGACAACTCACAGTGCGTATCTATATTAAAGCTTGTTTAGACGGATTTTTCTAAGAATGAAAAGAGGACATGGATGTACACACACGGCCAACGTTATTTAGTGAAATAGGTAAGACATTAACTAGGACACTGGTTGAACATCTACTAAGTTAAAAAAAAAAAAAAATAAATAAATAAATAAAAAAAAATAATAATAATAATAAAAAAGCATCTTCACTCCGCCATAAATAAATTGAAAAAAAAATTATAAATCCGAGAATTTTAGTAGGATTTAAATGTTAAAACTAAATCTCACACTTTGCAAATGCATTCAAACTTTGCAAATGTTTATCTGGATCTGGAACCGTTTTTGTGGACTCTAATTCTCGTTGCTAAGGTTATATTGATCCTATACTCTATCATAAGGCTCTGTTGAGCCACTTCATGAAGTACTCTGTTTTCCATGATTCTGGAGAGTATAGTGTTGTTTGTACACCTGGTTCTGCTGTGTTCATTTTTTATACAATTGAGAATGTAAATAAAGGTTGAACGTTATGTTGATTACACACCTACCATGTACTTAACGCTGTAACTCATATATTGCTATGCATCATTTTATCAACACCCTGTTTTCCACATCCATCATTGGAAAGGCACAACCACGTGATCACTGCTGAGTGGATGTTCTCTGAATAGGTCTTTTTCAGTACAGCAGTGACACACACACACACACACACACACACACACACACACACACATTGTGTTTTGGCCATGGGATGAATACTACTTCTGTGTCACTTGCAGAGCTGAGAAACATTCCACTATATAATGAATAAGAGACTTTAGGATGTGGGGTTCTAGGAAAATAATCAATAACAAAGTTCCTGTTATAACAGACACAAACAGTCATTTCCTCACCTGCCTATCTTTTTTTTTTTTCTTCAAAGTGCTCTTTCTCTCTACGCTGGTGGAAAATGTAAAGTTACAGAAACTTTAAAGCTACAGCGTTACATTTTACTCCCAAATTTCCTCTCAGGGTATCCATCCATCCACCTACCAATGGTTTCCCTTTGAAGCTGAGTAGGGTTGAGCTTGGCCAGTACTTGGATAGGAGACTTCCTGGGGAAAACTAAGGTTGCTTCTGGAGGTGGTATTAGTGATGCCAGCAGGGGGCACTCACTTTGTTGTCTGTGTTGGGCCTAGTGCACCAGTATAGTGACTGGGACACTATACTTTAAACAACAGCACAGTATTTTGGATGACAGAGGTCCTGACTCTCTGTGGTCATTATAAATCACAAGACAGTTCTGGTAAAGAGTAGGGGTATAACCCCGATGTCCTGGCAAAATTCCCCCATTGGCCCTTGTCTATCATGGCCCCCTAATAAACCCCATCTCTGGTGTGTGGTGGGTGTTCTGGCACATCATGGCAGTTGTTGCATCATCCAGGTGGATACTAAACATGATGGTTGAGGCGATTTCCCCCATACTGTGTAAAGTGCTTTGAGCATCTAGAAAAACACTATATAAATGTAAGATATTTATTTATTTATTTTTCATCAATCCATCCATTCATCTATCTATTTACTTACCCCTCTATTCATCCAATCCATTCATCAATCTACTCTCCCATAAATTCATACAATCCATCCACCCAGCCACTTATCCATCTATCAATCCACCCACCCACTAATCCATCTATCCATCCACTCTCTTATTCATTCATCCAATCCATCCACCCACTCTCCCATCCATTCATCTAATCCATCCATCAATCCACCCATCCACTAATCAATCCATCTAATCCATCCATCAACCCACCTGTTTGGGCTCCAGGAGCTTAAAGATACTTGTTCAAGTGTCTCCAAGCTAAATGATAGACTTAACACTAGAATATGCTTCGAACTGTAACAGTCATGTGCCATGTATAGATGTGCTGATATCATGATATAAAAATTACTGAAGCCTCTTCACCTTTAGAGCATGCTTCACTGTCATCATGCATCACTGCACTATGTGTGTTGCCTATCAAGCTACACTATTACGAATAGCTGCTACATGTCTAGTCATATGCATTATTTATAAATTGTTCTCTTTGTGTGTCCAGCACATGGCCTGGGCTTCTGGACGAACCGATCAGCAGTGCACGAAGCAGCAGCTCATGGACGAACAGGAGAACTTCAGCAGCTCATTAAAAATGGAGCTTTGGTCAACATTGTGGCTATGGACTCCATTACTCCACTGCATGAGGCGTGTATTCAAGGCCAAACACAGTGCGTTCAGCTGCTACTGGAGGCGGGAGCTCATGTAAGCTTTATTTATATTGGACATGTAAACTCTGGTGATGTTGGATAAATTGCTTATCCTGTTTGTTGATTTGCTTTCAGGTGGACGCCCGGAACATAGATGGGAGCACACCATTATGTGATGCTTGTGCAGCTGGTAATCTAGAGTGTGTGAAGTTGCTGTTGGAGTACGGAGCCATGGTAAACCCTCCTCTCTTCACTTTCTCTCCCCTTCATGAAGCCTGTATGGGGGGTAAGAGAACCTCTTTTCCCCCCTCAGTCTCTATAGCTTTAATGTCCAAGTCCAAGTTATCATCTAGACAAGTTACACATGGTCTCCAGGGTAATGATACAATGAGAAGTGCATTTACTTTTCAGAAGGTCGACATTTCTGTATTATAAATTTCTGTATTCTGATATTTTGAGATACTGGAATTTTTTTTTATTTCCATGACCTGTAAGCCGTAATCATCAAGATTAAAACAACAACAAAAAAAGCTTGAAATATTTCACTTTATGTCTAATAATATCTGAATGTTCCACTTTTTGAAATAATTTTACGTTAAAAAAAAAGAACTTTTCCACAATATTCAAAAATGTTTTGAGATGCACCTTTAAATATAGTATTTCATACCGTATAGAAACAATAACACATTAGAATCTGGGTGTAGGTTGGGCTCCTGGAGCTTAAAGTTACATTTCTCAAGCACTGCTAAAGCACAGCACTGCTAAATTCTTGATCCTGATTGGTCAGAAGCGGTTTAATAATTATCTATAACAGCAGCTCTGACAGTAAGGCCGGATGCAAATCACAGATTCATATTAATGCGCTCTTTTTAATACGTTATCGTATCTATAACAACAACTGATACACGGACGTGTACGATGACCACCCTAAACCTGTAGACTGATTGCAAAAGGAAAACCGTGTTTTGTGGATGTTCCACAACAATAAAAGGATCAAAAGTATGACATTTCAGATGGAATAATTAATAAAAAGCTAGGATATGAATTAAAATAATGAATTTACAAGGTGGTAACAGTGACTCATATTGATTATTTTCCTATAAAAGCATGCCATGCTGTGTTTTATTCCTCAGTGACCTATGAGTGCAGCTTCTTATCAGATTTAAATATTTCTATAACATGGATGTGAATAGCAAAATAGAATGAATGCAAAACAATGAACACACTATATTAATATGTATTTGTATACCAGGTAATCCAGAGTGTGTACGGCTCATGATAACCGAAGGAGCGCTCATGGAGGCTCATGACTGCCACTTCGGGACTCCTCTTCACGTGGCTTGTGCCAGGCAGCGTCTAGACTGTGCCAAGATTCTACTGAATGCAGGTAAGGACTTTGCCTTGAGAGTCAGAGGCTGAGGTGGTAGGATTATTTACTTTGGTCAGTTATTTACTGTTTTACAAGGTTTGTAGCAGTAGATGGTGTCAATGTTTGTTTGTTTTTGTTTGATTGTTTTTATCTTATCTAAAAGGTGCGAATGTAAATGCTGCAAAGATTCATGAGACAGCCCTCCACCATGCTGCTAAAGCAAGCAACATGGAGATGATTGAGCTGTTGGTTGAGTTTGGGGGTAATGTGTTTGCCAGAGATAACCTCAACAAAAAGCCAAGCCATTACACCAGCCCTGGCTCGGCTGCAGCGCTCTGCCTCAAGTTCTACGAAAGTAAGCTTCACCATGTGTTTCACGTGAAGAATAAAATACGACAGGCCATGCTGTTATAGGAAAATACTCAGTGATGAAGCAGAGCGATTGTTACCACCCTGAAGTTGATTATTTTCCAATAATATTCCGAAGTGTTTTATTCTCTTATACCACAGCAGCTAGAAACTAGCAGTCTTTCCCTCACCAGCATCATTTTAATTTTTTTACAAGACAAACAAAATGTGCTGATACTGGAGACTGCTTCCAAAATTGTTTAATAAATGTTAAATCTCCTCACAGAGAACATTACTATAAAATATATAGACGTTACTATAGAAACGATAACCCATTAGTAAGAGTGCGTTAATATATACTTTGTAGCTGCCACTATTCTCAGAGCTGCTGCTATAGAAAATGAATCAACACCTTCAGACCAATCAGAATTGAGTATGCAATATAAGCTTCTTTTTTTTTTAATGACCTGGGACTTCATTTTATAGAAGTCCCGGGAGGACATGCATTGTTATTTTTTCTTTCTTGTTTTCTCGTGATCTCGACATAACAAAAAGCTGATTCCCACAACGTAATTTCATCACGAGAATATCTCCGCCTTGTGATTGGGACCGGTGTTGTATGCATGTTGGCGTCTTCGCCATTACCATCATAAATTTAATAACTGGCTGCTGTAGAGACAGACTTCAAGAGGGGTGTCCCCTTCTCAAGTGCCAAACTCTAATGTGGAAGTCGTCATACACTGACAAACGTATTTCAGCTTGTGACAATAAAAACATGTTATGTTGAATACACAGAAAAACTAAGTCATGATCACAAGAAAATAATAAAGCAAAAAATAATGATAATGCATGGCCTGTTGGGCTTCCGTACATTTTTGATAGCAAGCAGCTTTATTTAATTTGTTTATCCGTAAAATGTAGTCAGAGTAACTGAATGTAGAATGAATCAATTAATGATGCACTGAAAGGAAAGTTCTTGGCCGAAACCAAAAATTCACGACACACTTGGCCGGAAAGCGAAAATAATTTCTTTTTAAAACCCATTTTAAAATAGTTTTTTGTATAATTGTATTAATATTAGTTTTTTTTTTTTTTATGTAATCAATTCATCATCACCCGTTTCTCTGACACACTTTGCTCTGTGAAAATTTTCGGCGGCTGAAATTTCACCGCATCCCTGAAAGCTAGATTTACAGTGGAAACAAGACAGTAAAATTCTTCTTTTTTTGTGCTTGTGTAGCTGAACCGCTTAGTCTTCAGCACTTAACCAGGGTTGCAGTCAGGAGTGTTTTGGGGAAACGAGCGTTGGAGGCGGTGCCACAGCTGGGTTTGCCCAATCGTATGATCTACTACCTCACTTACATGCCCAATCCGCTTCCTGAGCTCCTGACCAGCGCACAAGCCAAACCGAACTGAGGCAGACCAATTTCACCAATGCTTCTGGAGAATAGGGGAAACTTCACAGTTAATCATCCATCCATCCATCTTCAACCGCTCACTCCTTTTCAGGGTCACGGGGGAACCTGGAGCCTATCCCAGGGAGCATTGGGCACAAGGCGGGGTACACCCTGGACAGGGTGCCAGTCCATCGCAGGGCACAATCACATACACACCCACACACACTCATACACTACGGACACTTTAGACACGCCAATCAGCCTACCATGCATGTCTTTCTGGAAATATAGCTCGTCTTATTATTAAAATTATAGCGCATAAATAAGGTTCAGTTCATGCTTAGATCTAAATTCAACAAGAGTTTTTCTTTTGTGCTGGCCAAACAAGAAACAAGTGTGTGCGGCATTTACAGTGCCCTATCAGTTATGTGTTCCAATATTATTGATCACTTGAAAAACTGGGTGGGTTCAAACAAAAAGGGTCATGTTTTAAATAGTTTTCACACATCTGTCATCTCATATTCATCTTTTGATCTTAAACCCAAATGTCTTCAGTGTATAGCAGTAATTGCTCTTGCTCTTGCCAATACTTTCAGATGGGGCTGGATTTGTACAATATATATATATTGTAAATTGTACATTGTACAAGGGCGGCTGTGGCTCAGTTGGTAGAGTGGGTTGTCCACTAATCCACTAATCCACTAATCGTAGGGTTGGCGGTTCGATTCCCGGCCCGGATGACTCCACATGCCGAAGTGTCCTTGGGCAAGACACTGAACGCTAAGTTGCCCCCGATGGTAAGCTAGCACTCTGCTACCACTGGTGTGTGAATGGGTGAATGAGACACAGTGTAAAGCGCTTTGGATAAAAGCGCTATATAAGTGCACCATTTACATTTGTAATCTAATTTCATCCCAATATGCATTGTACATATTCTGTTGACAATGTAAAAAGTTTACAAATTATTGAATATTACTCTGTATTTTGTTTAAAAGTATTAAAATGTGCTATAATCCTGTTGTTGTTGTTGTTGTTGTTGTTTTAAACAAGTCCAAGAGTGTCAGTGATGCCACGAAGCATGAAACTGGTAGTGGAAAAAACTTAAATGTTCAGAATTTTTTTGGCATTGTTGTCTTAATTGTCTTCTTTAAAAGTGGTAATAATACTGTTGATTTTCGAAATAATAAACGCTTGAATAAATCTGTAATATTAGTTTTCAAGCTGATGTTTCTGGTTCAAGAAAACGCACCATATTGACCAAATCACGTAGCAGAACGCAAGAGACAATAAATGTGTTGCTGAATGCAAATATGCTGATCTACCGGTTTAACATTCACACTTTTATGTAAAGCGCATATTGTCCAATCCTGCTCGTGACTGTGCTCTGTATGCGCTACGGTGGAAGAGAACATGACTTTTAATGTAGGATCAAGTCTTTGGATTTGCACGTATTGAAGTCATTGTAGTAGAAGTTCGGATTCATTTGTCAAGTATTTTGTTTTGCTGCCTGTTCATTTATCTTCTGTGTGTCTGTTGAATGAATAAATGTATTGATAACATATACACAGGGCCATTTCGGCACCCTAGGCAAGATTCCTCTTGATTCCAATTTATGGTCCCCAGAACATACATTTGTAAGGCTTGTTTTTTGTTAACCAGGAACGTTTTCTTTATGGGAATAGAAAGATGTTTTTGGGGGTTTTTTTAGGTTTACAGAACGTTCCACTAATTTTCTCTTAAGGTTCCCATAATTTCATGAATTAATCATTAATAATTTCACACCAAACTGAGCTGGAGGAACAACTGTATGGGTTTAGCTGCTACAGAGCAGTGTACAGTGTACATTACCTCAGTGGTTTTCAAAGTGGGGGCCGCCAGGGGGCGCCTCAACAATTTGGTGTGAAAAATAAATTCTGACTCAGACAACCACACACACAAATCAATTCCTAATGTAATGTTATGTAAACATGTAAAGATGTAATTATTAATTTTAAAAAAAGGAGATATATATTCAGAAGTCTGTATTTTAATATGTTTTAAAGACATCTTGCAAAATGGGGGTCTAGCATTCCTGTCAGCCAATAAGACACGAGTATTCCCAAGTATTTTCCCATAACCCCCCGTCTAACTGTTCTCGCCTCTTCTTTTACAGACAACCCAACCAACTATACCGGAAGTTCCGGGACTCTCCTGTATATTTAATATGAGAGAGAGATAAAGGGTCACTTCTAATGATAGCTGGGATCTGGAGAAAGCGACAGACCAGCGTTAGTAGAGAGAGAGAGTGACACAGCGCGTGTCCTGATTGGTCTATCTTTGTACTAACTAACCTATCAGATTCCTCGGTAGGCGGGTTTTTCAGTCAGCATCATGTACCACGTGTCATTTTAAAATAGGAGACTTTAAATTTCCCCATCTAACTCATTTAAAGTCGCGGTTTTATTTTATTGTCCAAGAATATATTAATTCTCCAGATTTTTTAGAAAAACGCCAGAAACAATTT
>JAFFST010049776.1:304629-323321 GCA_022414735.1 Noturus placidus
AATAATGATGGGCAAGAATAGAACATATGAGTTAGGTTGCAGGGAGAGGCACGACATTTATCACATCGGTCAGTGACAGTGGGGTAAATCCGTGATAGACGTGCTTTGGAGAAATGAATCCTGTGCACTACTTTGAACTGTATCAAAGAAAGACGAGCACAAGATGAACTGGAGTGGATCTTGGTAAGGACAACGTCCCACCAGGTTTCATTTAAGGCCAACCCCAGTTCGCCCTCCCAAGCAACCTTAATTTTGGTAATAGGTGAGCTATCGTAGGATAACAGCCTATTATAAATTTTTGAAGTAAGTGATTTCTGAAGGGGGTCGGAAGAGAGGAAATCATCCCATAATCGGTGTTAGCATTTTAACGCTCGAGCTGCCAGTTTCGCTGCAAGTTCCAGCTCTTGTGCGAGGGGAAATCATGACACTAGCACGATGCTAAATGGCACTACAGAGGTTGTTGGGGACATAAAACCTCATCATGCCGAACAGGAAAAAAAAAACTGATATTAAATGCAACCCTGAGTTTATCTGCAGTTTGACATTAATCTTAGTAAGTAAGCTATCTCTTTGGAAAAGCTATCAGCATTTTTCCTAATATGGATCATGCTTGTGTCTTCTTTTAATTAGGACTATTGTTTGATTATTTTAAAATAATTATTTTCTGCTTATCAATTAACCAACAGTATTTCTCGTTGCTATTATTTTAATTCAATTAACAGTGACCATGAGCAGAGAGTTTACATTTAACTGTTTGACAGACTTCCTGATTAAAGCTTGAACAAAAAGATTGGTATCTGGATCGGTATCGGCTGTAAAACTCCTGATCGGTGCGTCCCTAATGAACACCATTAAACTAATGCATCTGACTTTGCATCTGACTGATAAATAAACTCACCCAATCACATCCTATATGAGCTTGTTCAGATATATACACAATATACACAGAGCGGTTCGAGAACTGGTTCCAGCCCAGAACCATGACAGTGGAAAATGTCTGATAGTGTAGCTTTAAATATATTTAAGAGGAGCAGACTTCAAGCACTGAACATTGAGGTTTATTGTATTTGTTTACAAGGTGGAACAGGTTAACGGCTGTTTGTTTTTTTTTTTTTACATGCAGTCTGTAAAATTAACTGAAAATATTCAATTTAGTTATTCCGAAGGTAAATTAATTAGTCATGGTTCACACTATGTTCCTAAATTCCGCCATAATTGACCAGCTCAAGTTTTCTCAAGCCTACTTGTGTGTTATATCATGGCGCATTAAGGTTACCATTTCTAAAAAAATAAAACTGATGCAAAGATTTGTACATTAGAAGGAATGCAACACAATATAGAGGTGAAAGCAGCGGTCTGTTTATTTAAATGTGAAAGTGCAATAAAAATGTGGTCACTAAAATAATCGTGGTGAATAATCGAGATCTCAATATTGATCAAAATAATCGGGATCATCAATTTGGCCATAATCATGCAATCATATACTGCTTTTGGAAATTTAAGTCTGACATAAGGACTTAAGCCAGTATTAAGAACTCTATGAAGCAAAATCACCACGCCTCCTTGGCGTGATTTAATTTTATAAGACTTGTCCTGTGTCCCATTTCAACCCTTATGTAATGATGGCATTCCATTACCAAGTGTGCTGCTATTTTAAGTTCATTTCCAGTGCTTGATTTGCAAAGCAGATCAGTGCCTGAACTCTAGCCTCTCTTCCCTACCACCAGTCTTGTCTTGGGCGAGGTCTGAGGGGATCTTTTACATCCAAGATGGTCTACTGTAAATGGATGGATAGGATTTTATGATCAGCATGGTTCATAACCAGTTTTGTGCCCTTGTTTGTCCAGGTGAGACGACGGCATCAGAATGACAGAGTATAAGCTGGTGGTGGTGGGAGCAGGTGGTGTAGGGAAGAGTGCGCTTACCATCCAGCTCATCCAGAATCACTTTGTGGACGAATATGACCCCACCATCGAGGTACTGCATAACATCATAAATCGCATACATCAGATCTCGAAAGCTATGTAATGCACCTCTGTCGAAGACTTTCGGTTCCCAAACACTGGCTAGCCCTCACCTGTGAAACGACTGCTACCACTATGTCTCTGCAAATTATGCAGCTAAACACAGTTTGAGGAACGCACCGTCTACCCTCTTCCACATACATGAGCTCATAAACTGGTTTAGTATCATTATGATTGACAGGTGAGTGAGTAATTCCATCCCTCCCACCCAAAGACCACAGCCGGTGGTGGTCTCTTGCGATCGTCAAGATCAGAATCTCTTGAACACTTTTCTATTGCGTCACCTGAGAACCCGGCCACGGCTTTCTGAAAGAGACGACAGTAAAAACCGAAATGTGTGTAGGGGGGGAATACAAACTATGCAGGTCATGAGTTAAGAACATGAAAAGATGTGTTCTTTGCAAACCCAGGACCGTTGTTAAGTGGCTCTTTAGTCACTGGTCAGTCTAGACAACGTGTTGTGCGAGCTTGTTTTTCCACATTCTTGTTTTAATTAATGAAATGGTTGGATCTTTGTCCAGGACTCGTATAGGAAGCAGGTGGTGATCGACGGGGAGACATGTTTGCTGGACATCCTGGACACAGCAGGACAGGAGGAGTACAGCGCCATGAGAGACCAATACATGAGGACTGGCGAGGGTTTCCTCTGCGTGTTCGCCATCAACAACACCAAGTCTTTCGCAGATGTGCATTTGTACAGGTAGGTGATTTTAATGAGGCATTACATTGGCAATTGCAGCGAATCCGTTTGACGTTTATACTAAAACGTAGAACTTGTTGCGAAATAGAAATATTTGAAATATTACTGTTGGATTATTCTCACTGCTTATCTGATTTAAATGAAAATAAAATGGGCAGTGTGCAGAGAAGAGACGGAGCGCACAGCACCATTGTGTCTCTCTCACACACCTACACACACACACACACACACACACACACACAATGAGGAGAAACTACACCACAACTTTGAGTCACGTTCATTCTTTTTCTCCAGTCACATGCTCCCAAGTGGAATTTCCCGTTCCACACACACCTCATGGACTTCAGTATAGAGATGTCTGTGTGTTAGAATCACTATGCGATATTTGTTACACACACCGGTTTGAGGCGTCTAAGTATACCTTACAATACCTAAACATCCCCGTGAACCATACTGTGGAGAAAAAGGGGACCAGCACGGTATCGATACGCACCACGGGGCATGAGAATTCGGCTTTCACTGATGTTCTTGGTTGCCACGGTAATGGACAAACTACCACCTATGGTCATTTTTAAGAGGAAGACGCTGCCAAAAGAAAAGTTTCCAGCCGGAGTCATCGTTAAGGCCATTCGAAAGGGCTGGATGGACGAGGAGAAAATGAGAGAGTGGCTGAGAGAGGTGTATGTAAAGAGACCGGATGGTTTTTTTCCACGTATCGCCTTCCGTGTTGATCTGCGACTCCATGCGCGCCCATCTCACCGCTACTGTGAAAAACCAAGTGAAGCAAATGAGTTTGGAGCTTGCCATCATTCCGGGAGGATTAACAAAAGAACTCCAACCGCTGGACATTGGTGTAAACAGGGCGTTCAAAGTGAAGTTGCGAGCGGCGTGGGAGCGATGGATGACAGACGGCGAACACACCTTTTACTAAGACTGGGAGGCAGCGCCGGGCGAGTTACGCCACCATATGTGAATGGATTGCGGATGCCTGGGCTAAAGGTATCTGCTTTAACTGTTGTCCGAGCTTTCTCGAAAGCCGGCATCATTGCTGAACAGCCACCTGGCAACGAGACTGACTCCGACAATGATGAAAGGGAACCCGGCATGTTTGATGGCGAAATTTCCCAGCTGTTCAATTCAGACACAGAAGATGAGGACTAAAAATGATGTGTGTATTGTTAAATAGTAGAATAAAGTTCAACTTAACTCACTGTTTTGCTTCCGTTACCTTTTTTTTTGTAGACCGTATGTTTTGGCGTGCGCCTTATAACACGGTGCGCCTTTATGTATGGGTTAAGTACAGAAATAGACCCCGTAATTGATGCTGCGCCTTATAGTGCAGAATATACGGTAATTCTTTGCTTCTTTGTTTTGCTTTCTTATTTCATAGCTCCTTACTTAAATTCATATTTCCTTCTTTGCTATATTTCATTAGATTTTTCCATACTTCCTTTCTTACTTCCATATTTACTAACTTAAACATTTCCTTCCTTGTTCCATTATTTTATTTTCTTACTTGCATACTTCCTTACTTACTTCTATACTTGCTTACTTATGTCTGTACTTCCTTAATTGCTTCATTACTTAGTTACTTTCCATCTTTTGTTATTATTCCTCACTTCCATGCCTCCTTTTGTCCCTTTCTTGCTTCCATACCTGCTTTCCTTATTCTTCCTTCCTCTATTTCCTTCATTCCTTTCAACCTTTCTTCATCAGTTTCCTTCCATCCCTTATTCCTTCCTTCTTTACTCCTCTTCATGCTCCTGTCTTTGTTTCAGTAATTTCTTTCTTTCTACACTTATAGGCTTCCATATTTTTTCTTCCTTTCTTAAGTGTTTTTTTTTTTTTACCCATTTAATTAATTCCTTCTTTCTTTACTTCAGTTTATGATTTCCTTTCTTACTTGCTTCCTTTGCTAAATTAAGTTCTTCCTTCCAGGGAGCAGATCAAGCGAGTGAAGGACTCTGATGACGTGCCCATGGTCCTGGTTGGAAACAAATGTGATTTGGCCAGAACTGTCGACACCAAGCAGGCTCAGGAACTAGCCAGGAGCTACGGTATTGAATTTGTAGAAACCTCAGCCAAGACCAGACAGGTAAGCAGAAATGGACGGATTTTGTTGATTTTTTTACTTGTCTTTCTCCCGTAAGTTTAAAGTAAAGGATTACACAGCTGAAGACTCATCTTGCTCAGAGGTCACTGATTGTTTATTTTTGTTTGTCCTCCCCACGCACAGGGAGTTGAGGATGCTTTTTACACCTTGGTCCGGGAGATCCGTCATTATCGCATGAAGAAACTCAACAGCAGGGAGGACAGGAAACAGGGTTGTCTCGGAGTCTCCTGCGAGGTCATGTGATCAGGAGAAGCACCACCTCTACAGAGATTCCTTGCAATTTCATTGGCCAGCAGCTAAAAACTTGACACCCACTCACTTGTGACTGACCAAGCTTTGTGAAGTGGTCCAAATTTTTCATCACATTTTATTCATGTGGCCTGAAACCGGCCTCGGCAGTGGAGTTTTTCTGCATTGGGCGCCCCTGCTGGCTAGAAGGGATCATTTCAAACCTGCTCACTGTGTGGACTGTATTGGCCTGCTTTGATGGAAAAGAGGGACTCAATAAGTGACATTTGGCCTCTGCATTTATCTCAAGTCATTAAGCGATGAAATCTTGCATCTTTCACTGATAAAATTTTACCTGACTATAATTTGTAAGTTCAGTACTCAGGAATACTGTGAAGGCAAAAGTGCTTCTATTTTTTTTTAGGCCATTTGCATACCCACATCACGGTAGATTTTTTTTTTTCTTAACTATGTATTCCTGCTCCCACAATTATTTTCCATCTTCGCTTGTTGTAGCATCTGTGGTGTCAATTATTCATGAGGGCATTTGACATATTTTAGCCATGACTTTAAGGCAAAAACACTTTCAGAGAGCAGTGATTGAGCAGTAGAAAGGCAGCAATTGCTTCCAGGAATTATTTTTTTTTTTTAAATGTCTGTATGCTGCTGCAGTGAATGTCTTTACTCTGCATAAAACACTGGAACAAAAACAAACCTTTTGTTTTGACCTTGCGTGCCTTATTCTTTCATAAAAGTTAGTCAGATTTCACAAAGAAAGGACCAATGGGGGGGGGGGGGGTGATGATGGCATCTGTTTCTTTGAAGATCTCCTATTTTAGTGCCTTCACTCATCGATTCTTCTTTTGCTTGCTAACGGTTAAGCTGCAGACTGCATGGAAGTTTGAGGAAGTTGTGGGGTTGTGTATTCAGGAGTGTTTTAGAAAGAAGCATTTGAGGACGTTGAAGACTTGCTGTGCCATAATGCACTCGCTGTATTTCTGTTTGTGTTTCAATTTGGCCAGACGTATGCGCTGCCTTTAGAAGTTTCCCACAAGACATTTTTCTAGGAATATGATCCTCATTTGATTTCAGACTGTGGTGCCAGTAATGACTTTGTCTTACTACAAAGACTAAACAACCTCATCCGATCATTGCCTGGTGCTCAATCAAGTGTTTTATTCCCAAAAATGTATTTCAACATGAATTTTCTTTCCCCAAAAAACAGATTTCTTGTTTACTGGAATTATTTTCCTTCACATTTGCTGATGTTTTATTCTGTGAATTATTATTATTATTTTTTTTTTCCCCCCCAATAATGGCTTTAATCAAAAATCTATAAATTAACTTGTCATGTCACAACAATGAACATTTGACTTGTTTAAAAGATGTTTCATGTGCCACTGTATTCTTTTCCTAGTAAATTAATTGTAAACAACAGTCAGTGTTTAATTCAGTTTGTCCTCATTTTTGCTTGTGTGATTCCACCAGTGCTATCCTTACATAACGCCGGTCTCTCCCCTTCTCCCACATCTTGGCGTGCTCGTCAGTCAAGCTTAACTGTAAGAACGAGCCTAAAATAGAGCTTGAAGCTCCTACCTAGAGCAGCCTACATGGCTCTGGTTACACTCGCCAGCTGATGTTTCTTATTGCAGCTGAACACGGGTGAGCTGCACACTTTCCCGCTGCTGGTGCACTTGTGTGTGTGTGTGTGTGTTTGTGAGCAGTTCTGTCTACAGGGATAAGGTGCTACACACTGCCACCATGCCTAAGGTTCAATTGCCAGGTGAGTGTCTGACAGCACCACCCAGACACCTGTTTATAAGTTTTGCAACACAATTGTGTGACTATTTTTTTTTTTATTTTCTAACATTGGGTCCATGAAACTCCAGACATTGTTGATTTAGAACCGCAGACCCTTTGGAGATCAGGTACTGTCAAAGCCCTTCTAGTTAAAAGCCTAGAGTTGAATGAGTTTAATTTCCAGATAAAAAAAAAAAAAAAAAAAGTTATTTAAGGATTTCAGCTTGAACCCAACTATGATTTTTAATGAAATGCTGGAACAGTTTGCGTCCTGTTAAGGATACACTTTGAGTTTACACTGGAAAAGATGTACCAGGGTACCATACTTCATAACCACAAACATTTTAATACTATGAGAACCCCTAATCTAGAACAATGTAAATGTGAGCTATGTTTAATGACTATGGAACGTCACATGAAGTGTAATGTTTAGTATGTCTATTTCATTATACCACCTGACAACACAATTGTTTTCTCAGATGAGCCACTGAGTGCCAATATTTTTACATCATCTTGCAATCTGTGGTTTTAACACCACTATCATTCACACCACAATTAAGTAGATGCGTTGAACTACAGTAAAGCACACGAGAATATAAAATGATTCAGCTTAACAGCTTTGTGAAATCTTACTAATTTGAAGACTTATCTTGAACTCAACATAAGCCACATTGTCATACCAATCTCCTAATGATTGGTTAATACTCGCTATACAGTTAAAATCCATTAAAGGGCTACTATAGGGAAGAAATTCAGGTCTGTTTGAGGCACAGGCCTGGCATTTAGTTTAGACAGATGGGACTGGTTCAGACAGGGTGATCCTGGACACCTGCTCCTGTCCCTGCTCTGCTGCATCTGACACGATGATTCATGACTGGTGAAAGGTAGAAGCCAGGTTACTGTTTCACCCTCCAGTCTGGTTAAGAAACATAAGAAAATGTATAATTCACTCATTGGATGTGCATCAGGACTTCCATAGGCTATAGGATGTATGTGATGTTTATCATTGGAGTTGGTTGTAGTGTCAGAATAAATCCGCTATTTCATATGGACTTCAGCACTGGGCACTTAGTTCTTGGGTCAACAATCCATTGTGCAATTTGGTCTATTATCCTGCATAAAAACGTCGAATGCAATTCACTAGATAATTGCCAGGATTAGTCTGTGTTGGAACCGGTCACTATCACTAAACTGTGCTGGGTTCAAGACTTGGATTGATGACCTTTTTGTTTTAGTGTTTTCTTTTGTTCGAACAATCTGACCTGATGCAGCTAATCATTAACTGTTTTGTTGCTATTTATAGCCATGTGTGTTGTAAGGAAAAGAGCACAGGGGTTTTCCAGGACCGGAACCGAGAACCACTGCTTCTCAACGGACCTGTTTTTAGAACATGCAAAAAGGGTTAACAATTACACATCTGTATTAAGGTCATCACTTTAGACCTGTAGAGCAGTAGTTTCATTTAAAATCCCGGGGAAACCTCACACACTGCACACATTTTACTCATTTAACTCGCCATGTTAAGTCGTTTGAGTTGTGGTAGATGGGAAACGTGGAACGTGGGTTAGAGCTGAGTGCCTGGTCAGCACGGTGGTGCAGCAGAGTCAACAGTTCTAGAGCTTGGGTTACTCTCATGTTCTCCACATGTCTGCATTGGGTTTCTCCATGTGTCTGCATTGGGTTTCTCCATATGTCTGCATTGGGTTTCTCCATATGTCTGCATTGGGTTTCTTCTAGGTTCTCCAGTGTAGGCTTCGGATCCAAGGCTACCTTAATCATAATGAAGTGGTTACTAATGATAAACGCATTTAAGAATGACCTAAATAAAGCTGCAACCACTATACCCTTAGAGAACAAGGGTTCCTCAATTATGGTTAAGGGGTCTAGCTTTCTGAAAAGAGTACTTGGAGCTATTTCTGAAACAAAAAGCATTGTTTGGATTCTACATAGTACCTTTTTTCCAGAATACAAACCAAAGAACCCTTATTAATCATTGAAGAACCCTTGTTCTCTGAGCATGGTGTGGTTGAAGCTTTACCTTTGATCATGAATTAATTATTTTTCAATAATGATTAAGGGTTCTAGCTTGGTTAAAAGCTTCATTTGGAATTCATTTGGGGGAGGGGGGCATGTTGAAGGTTTCATACATAGACCCCTTTCTCACAGAAGTCCACCGGACAACCCTCACATATAGTACACTGTAAAAATAGCTATTGTAGTCCATCCATCTTCAACCTCTTACTCCTTTTCAGGGTCACGGGGAACCTGGAGCCTATCCCAGGAGGCATCGGGCACAAGGCAGGGTACACCCTGGACAGGGTGCCAGTCCATCACAGGGCACAATCACATACACACTCACATTCATACACTACGGACAATTTAGACACGCCAATCAGCCTAACATGCATGTCTTTGGACTGGGGGAGGAAACCCCCGACACACGAGGAGAACATGCAAACTCCGCACACACATGGCCCTGGCGGGACTCGAACCCTGGACCCTGGAGGTGTGAGGTGACCGTGCTAACCACTAAGCCACCGTGCACCCCATAGTTATTTTAGTTTCTGTAGTTAATATTTATAGCACTGCTATCGTAGTATTTTGTTACAATAATGGCATATTGTACTGTATCTTCTAATTACATGTTACTGTACTGACTGGCGTCCCATTCAGGGTGTATTCCTGTCTCATGCCCAGTGTTCCCACTATAGGCCCTGCATCGACTGTGACCCTGACCATGGCAAAAGCAATTACTGATGATGGATGAATGAATGAAAACCTTTGTCTCTCTAGGGGTAACCAGAGCTAGGACTAAATGTAATGTAGTGTAAGAGCTGTGCACTACAGCTCTTAGTAAATCTGGTTCCATGCTTTACATTTCTTTTTCATTTACCCTTTCTCCATGCCCTCTGTCCCTGTGTCATTGGGACATTTACTATCTCAGAGGAGGAACAGCGTAAGTATCGGGGGATTTACAGGGGGGATGCAAATTTGAGCATGTACTGCTAGATACATCCAGTTTCCCATACAAACTCTGAAAATTGAGAATGGGAATAATGGCTAAATATAGATAGGGACTTCACCGGAAATAATGGAGTTGATGACTAAGGAGTGGCTTGTGTCCTGTCTTGGAAGATTGTGCTTTCCCTTTATTTATTGTTCACCATATACCTGTAATGGGCTCTATCCATAATACAATACATTATCCTGTGCCAGGAATTTTCCTTATGTTTTCCCCAATTAATCTCATTTTATGATTGGAATTATTCTACCTATCCTTTTCTGTTATTACTAAGGGTGATATTGGTTGAGCCCATTCTGGGGGTGAGCAGATAAATTAATGAGATGCTACTGATGATCTACCCAATTTGGACATATTCATCAATCTTTGTTTTCTCTTGTCTCTAAAAGATACTCTAATAACCTAATGATCATAAGATAATCATTCTTATGAAAGTTGTAGCCTAATTAGTAAGTCTGGGAAAGTGTATATGGGATATAATACTGTATTCTGTGTGTGTGTGTGTTAATGGTTTCATCATGACTTGATGAAGCTCCTTGCATGTGAGGTTAAACATCAAGATTATACTAATGCAATTGAAGAGTTTTGATTTATTATTACTAGGTAATTGGATGAATGAAAACCTGCTCAGGCACCTTGGGGCTCTATCACGACTTCCAGAAGGGTTAGCGTTCCTGGAACACCTACAGTGCCACATTTTGTAGTGTTACAAGTTGAAACACTAAGAGAGGGCAATATACTGTTTTGTGAAAGATTACTGAAAAATAAAATGTACAAAAAAATTTGTCTCAATTAATTGACTGACTGGAGTTGACCTGTTCTTGAAGAAACAACATGATCCCAATTAAATCCATATCAATTTCAGGTTTTAACACTACAAATCTTTCAAGTGGGTGAACATTTATGCAAGGCACTGTACAACGGCTCAGGATGCATGCGTTGACGTAATTGAAGTTAATTTCTAATGCACTTGGGATAACATTTTTGTTTTCATAACTTAAATGTAAAAGTGATAGTGTGGGATTAACACACCTTTCTTCAGTCTAATCTGCTGCCTCTTTCTCTTCATCCTGGCTGATGGATCCTATATGTTTGCTTCTCTTTTCAGTTAAGAGTAAGTATAATAAAGCACTTCACGCTGTGCTTGACCTCGCCTTTTTACACATTTACTTCACAAGTGTCTTGATCAGTTAGAAGGGAACCAGTCGTCCATCCATTTTATTCATTTGTTCATTCACCAGTTGTTACATAATTACATGACAAATGAATAAACTACTTGGCATTGTTGTCATTTGGGCCATTACATATACTGTATAGCTGCAGTGCATGAGAATTTCATTTAGGTTCCCTGTGATTTGAATACACTGTAGTTTCAGTTTGAATTAGTGGCTTGGAGCTGTAAATAGGTGTACATGCCGTCGTGTAAATCTCTGCTCTGCATGGTCGTGATGAATGTTGGGACTCTCTATTAGTACCAGCTGTCAATGCTCTGGCTTCATTGAGGTGTCACATTGCTCCATCATCTGCTTTGCACACATGCCTTGAATTAAGTATTATTTATAAATTGTCCCAAAATATAGCTTGGTACACACGCTGCTATGTATGCATTTTGCAACCAAAATGTTTTTTTCTTTGCATATATGAAAATTAATATACATGTAGTATAAGCACAATAAATAGCATTTTGACGTTCCATAGGAACACAAGGGGTGATACTTTGTCGTTTTGTTTGGATTTGTCTTATGTCTTTGCCTTGAAGAACAATCGCACCAGTCAGTTTTGTGTGTTTGTGGCCCAGCTCAAAAACATTGATAGTAAAAGGCGCATGCGTATTTTTTTCATTAGAAACAGACGAGAACGTGCGTGCATTCGCTGAGAAGGTGTTCGCCTCTGAAACCAAGGATGAAGACGTCCGTGAGGAGGTCTCCCTCTTCGGAGTGGCTGATTGCCCCATTCTCAATCAGGAGCTGGAACACCACCTAACCGTGGATGATGATATTGAGAGACGGTGAGGAAAATTCCTACAACATGTAACAACATTAAAGCATGCCTTGCCAGGGGTATATTCTTTCATTAAAATACCTTATATGTCCAAAAAGTGCTGTGGACAACTGACAATCAGACCCATATGTGGTTCTTCCACAAACTGATGCCCAAAAGTGGCATAAACCTGTTCCAGCATATGCACATGATTTGCCAAGGCTGGAGTAGAAGAACCCAAGTGGCCTGCACTGACCCCTGACCCCCTCTACGCACCTCCTCTATCTGTGCTGTGTAGCTGTTTGACTGCCAGTTTGCAAATGACCTGCTAGTACAGTATTATGTAGCTAGCTAGATGTTAAGCTAATATTGGGAAACCACTACTGAATGATCATTATGATCTAACATATTATGATGTTTATTAGTTAGTTAAGAACTTCCTAGGTATCCCTGTAATTGTAGCCTATATTAGCCAGCTTGGCTGAATTAACAAGAACTCATTAGCTTTCACTTGCAGTGTCATTATTAAACTTCCTAACTAGGTGCAGCTAGCAAACCTCTTTGGAATAAAACATTACAAGATGAAAACACACTAAATGATGTACAGTAGGAGGAACATGAGGGAAAATTCTTGTCACTTTTCTTTATTTTCTCTGCACCTGTACTGGCATATAACAAACTTAAAATAACATGCAACAATGCAATTAATGACATTATTGTCAATAGCATCATCGTCAAAATTGTCATTCATTGACAATACCACTGATATTAACTTTGACTTTACCTCTGATTTTAACTCTCTCACAGCAAGAAGCGTCTCCTTCGCTCCCAACAGCTGGCAGAAATACCAACCTATCTCGAGGTGCCTCATTTCCAGAGAGTAACCATCACAGGAGACTATGCCTCTGGGGTGCGTTAACGTCTCCTGCAAGCAGGAATGTTCCATAAATTTCTGGTTCCTTGAAAGTTTTTAAACTAGGCTCTTGATCAAGGAGTCACGTATATCGGTTTTACCATTCTCCCCACTGTAATGCATCTGAAAGCAAACGTTATGCAACATCATGGTTTTATATGAAATATGCACACGACAAACTCCTGCACATCACCAGCCAGTGCCCTCCTTCCTTGGAACATGAACTTAGGTGCTGGAGATCAGTCTGAGATTGGGTTTCATGAACCTAGCCATGACATTTAAAATGGCTATGTAGGAGAGGGACAGTTTATTTGGCGGCATGCAAGTTTACATTCCTTCTCTGTCTATTCATCGGTATGGTGAATATTTACTGATAAAGTTCCAAATAACGCTTTAAATGTGCAACTTGCGTTTTGTGCAGACTTTAATACCTGCTTCAAATAATAATTGCCCGATTAAATACTATAATAATGCACTCAATCCATATGTCACGAATTGGACGTAACGGAGGTTAGGACGGATGCAAGTGCAGATAAGAGCTTTTAATAAAGACAGGCAGGTAGACAAATCCAAATCATGAGACAATAACGTGGTCAAAAACACGCAGTGGGTCAGGCGATCTGCAAACAGGCATAAACAACAACAGGGTACAAACGCTTGGTATGGTGATAACACTCAATACTTCACAAAGAGTGAATGCCTAGGAAGGCCTTTTAAACTGTAGTGTGATTGTGTGTGAGATTGGATGCAGGTGTGCATGAGTAGAATGAATGTGAGTGTTCTAGGAATTTATGTCCATGGCGGCCATGTTTGTAGGCTTTGTAGTTTGTAGTGCAGGATGGGAAATGTAGTCACTGGTTTGCTGTGATATGACACCATAACAATGTTTTTCTTTCAGGTGACAATGGATGACTTTGAGGTGGCCTGCAAGGGTCTGTGCCATGCTTTGAACATCAGAGAAAAGTACATGAGGCTGGCTTTGCAGAGATTCCCCCCAACCACATCTCAATACCTGCATGAGATTGAGGGGGAGAAGTGGAAACCAGAGGATCTGGTGCAGCCAGGTAGGAAGCAGACCAATCTAGTCATCGGAATCGAATATAGTGTAAAGTTTAGTTGATTTGAAGATTGTTAACTCTATTCGGTGCATTTTAATTATGCTTTATACCACATCACCGTTGAATTCTCGATTCTGATTGGTCATTTCAGTAGTAGTAACAACTTACACAGATATTTTTAAATAAGAAGTATGAAATATGGTTCTGTAATAAGTAAAATATTGTCATCATTGGGAAATCTTCTGGAGGTGCTTCACACTGAGCCACATCACACCACCCTTGTCATTACTTTCCTATAACAGCATGCCCAAAGGTTTTTTATTCCTTACACAAAACAATGCAGTGTTCAGGTTAGTGTACTGTTTCTGAGCAGTCTATATCATTAACACAGTGGATATGTCTGGTGAATAAATCACAAACCATGAATTTATAACAGTCTGTGTTGTGTGTGGCAGTCTTTACTTCACCTCCTAAACAAGGAGAGGATCCATTCAACACCAAGTCTCTGGCTTCTAACGCTGGCTACGTGGCTCGCATGCGAGATGGTGTCATCTATGTCTATAAAGACGCAGAAGCTGCAGACAAACACAAGCCCTTGAACTTGCCTGCTATTGACTACACTACCTTCATCGATGACATGAACTTCCTCATTGCCCTCATTGCCCAGGGCCCAACGTGAGTCCTACAGAAGGTTTTTTTTTCCCCACGTTTGTAGTACACAATAAAATGAAAAGACCAAGAACCTCATGTTTGATGTATATGGTTGATAGTCTACAGCAAGGGACACCAAACCTCTTCCTTGGGATCTACCCTCCTGCAGGTTTCGTCTCCATCCAAAATCGAACACCTGTTTTAGTTTATCAAGAACGTCTTAAGGCAATGATAAGATGGTTAGGTGGACACGATTCTGCTTGGAGCTAAAGTATTCAGGAAGGTAGATTTCCAGGAAAAGGGTTGGTGACCACTGGTCTACAGTATAGTAAATCATACAAAACCTCAAACAATAATTACAATGGCGCTAAAGTTATTTGCCAAGGATATTTAAATTGTATTGAATAATTATAAATGTAGTTGTTTCCATAAATGTTATCTGATTGGGCCTTTTTAGAAAGACGTACACTCACCGTCGTCTGAAGTTCCTCACGTCCAAGTTTAACGTGCATGAGATGCTGAACGAAATGGAGGAAATGAAGGAGCTGAAGAAAAACCCCCACAGGGACTTCTACAACTGCAGGAAGGTACTGCAGATCTAAAGATTGAATCCTAATTAGATTTTATATATTGGCAGCTAAGCTGGAAAATTCAGAACGTTCTTTTGTCTGCATTTCAGTCCTACATTTCTGCTTTGTCTGCAGGTCGACACACACATTCATGCTGCTGCCTGCATGAACCAGAAACATCTTCTGCGCTTCATCAAGAAGTCCTACCGAGTAGATGCTGACCGAGTGGTGCACAATATCAAGGGCAAAGACATAACCCTAAAGGAACTCTTTGCCTCCCTCAATCTGCATCCTTATGACCTGACCGTGGATTCATTGGATGTGCATGCTGTAGGTTCTACTCTCATACCAATGGAATCCATATGGCTGATGTGGTCTAACACTGCAATTATAAAAAATGCTGTTAAATCCCAGTTGAACCATCTACACCTCTAGTCATTTAAAGGGTTCTAAGTTTGTGATGATAGAAATGTATCACCCCTTGTGATAACATGTGAAACCGGTATGTTTACAACATTGAATTTAATACAGTCATCTGATCCTCAGTCCTGTACTTGCAGGGTAGACAAACCTTCCAGCGCTTTGATAAGTTCAATGCCAAGTACAACCCTGTGGGGGCCAGTGAGCTACGTGACCTTTATATGAAGACTGAGAATCACATTGGAGGAGAATACTTTGCCACTATCATTAAGGTGAGAAGTTGAAGGTACACAGTAAGACTGCCAACTCCTATATGGGTCACCGCAACATTTGGAGGTTAACTGTCCTTCATTTGTGTTTGGAAAAATTGGACTTTTCACTAAAAAACAAAACAACATTTTTTTGAGTTGATTTAATGGTTGATCAACCAATCAGTTTGGCTCTTTGTGACACAGGAAGTGGCCAGTGACCTCGAGGATGCCAAGTACCAGTATGCTGAGCCTCGTCTTTCCATCTATGGCTGCAATCCCAGTGAGTGGGCAAAACTCTCCAGCTGGTTCAACAAGAACAGGGTGTTTTCTCGTAACCTCAAGTGGATGATTCAAGTACCCAGAATCTAGTACGTTCTGATAATGTTTTACACATTAAACAAGTAGAACCTGCATGTCCACACACATTTGTTCTGGAATCTTGTGAAATGTGGTACAATTGTATGTCTTCAAAACTTTTTATGAGCAGGTGTACCCAAACATTTGACTGGAAAATTATTAAAATGAACTTAACACACTATATTCCACCCTATAGCTTTTCTGCCCCAGACCTTGCATTTTTAACCATATCCAACATTTTTGTAGTCCCTACTTGATTTTAAATGGATTGTAAGTCATTCTGATTCTATTATCTCCTCATCCAGTGACATTTTCAGGGCCAGGGACTTTGTGCCTCACTTTGGAAAGATGCTGGAGAATATCTTCATGCCCATTTTCCAAGCCACCATTGACCCCCAGTCCAACCCTGAACTGAGCATCTTCCTGCAACATGTAAGCGACTCAGTGAGAGCGATAGACAACCAAACGTCATTCATACATACAGTATACAAATACAGTCACAAAATAAATAATAAAGAACAAAATCCTAGTTATTATGTTATCCAACCTCCTATCTTCAATCTAGTAGTTTTACTTCTACAGTGTATCTGGAAATAAGTTAATAATCCAGGCAAAAGGCTAAATTCATTCTTACTTTGACACTCTCAGGCTCAGAGGAAGGTTGTACATGACAGATATGTCAGAAATGTCATGAAGAATTGCCAAAGATTGGCCAAGCATTCTGACAGTGTTAGAACAGATATGTCAGGATGAATGACTGGAGGATTGTGGGTGAACCCATAAGCTATACAGAGGATAGAAAAGAGGTTGGAGGCAGTTATTAGAAAATATTTCTATCACATTCAGAAAGGATGTGCTGAAATGTGCTGTAAAATGTTATATCTTGTCCATTACTAATGCAGTATGTTAACATAATTAAACTAAATTCATTCAGTTGTGATAACAGTGAACCATCAGTACAATCTAACATGAATGAAATTTCTTTGTCATTTCCACCTGTGGATATAAAAACTTTTTTTTTTCAACTGTCAGTCCTACTGTCTGATCAGTCTTTGAGTATATCTTTCCTGTCTTTATCGTGCCCACAGGTCACAGGCTTTGACAGTGTGGACGACGAATCCAAGCACAGTGGTCACATGTTCTCCTACAAGAGCCCTAAGCCAAACAAGTGGGACATTGTGAAGAACCCATCTTACACTTACTACATCTACTACATGTATGCCAACATTGCCATGCTCAACCAGCTGCGCAAGTAAGTGTCCACAAAACAAGAAGTGGAGCATGAAAAATATCACCCAAGTCCCATCAGTGCTATGCCTTTAATGAGTTTGCTTTGGGTAGATAATCCTGCTGTGTGCAGTTTAGACCAGCAGAGGTCCTGGAGACCTAATAGAGCTGATTCAACTCATCAGCTGGCTAGACAACTATAAATTGAATAGTTCTGTAACACTCTGGGAATAAATTTGGAAATCCTGGTTATTTTTTTATAGATTCTGAGATATTTCTAGGTAAAGTTATATATATATATATATATATATTATATGTGTATTTGTGTTTTCCCAGGGAGAGAGGAATGAACACGTTCCTGTTCAGGCCACACTGTGGTGAGGCAGGTGCTATCACCCATCTTCTGGCCTGTTTCATGACAGCGGACAACATCTCTCACGGCCTCAACCTCAAGAAGGTCAGTGTGTTACTTGCCCGTTATTAACAGGTGACACCAGTTGCAACTGCATTCGTTCTGAGATCTGATCAGTGTTGAGTCAAAATTTAACGTTCTGAGCTAGTGAAGAATGTTAGGCTGCTAGGATTGCCAGAGAACCAGTGTCGGGACTGTTAAGTTTGTTTTTTTAACATTCTAAAGCACATCTCTTTGCTTGGATTATATTCGCCTTACCCATAAATTGCTTTGAATAAAAGTATCTGCTAAATAAGGAAAAATAGATTTAAAATGATAAAGAAAGATCTAGGATGCAAAAAGCATATCTATAGTCAGACTATGAAACATATTCAAGGCAGACAGACATTAAAGATGGAGTAAAACACCAACTCTAATGCAGTCTAGCCCTGACCATCTAGTTAGTATAATTATACCTGAAGACTCAAGCACAGTGCAGACTGTCACTAATCATCCCATCTAACATGAAAGGAATAAAACATTTGGAGGTGTGCTGTTATAAGTAAATACTCAATGATGGGGTCGGGTGACGTGTCCATATATGAAGCAAAGATATTCTACCACCTCAAAGTTGATTATTTTCCTATAACAGCATGTTCCAAAGTGTGTAATTCCTCTTATACCACAGCAATTAAAAACCCTAAAGGAACAGCATTACCCCTGACTGTTACAAAGCACATACACTGGAGACTCCTTACAAAAAATGCTAAATACATATCTCCTCACAGAAACCATTCAATAATTACACACAATTTTTAAAATCTATGTATATGGAGTGTTTTCCATATAAGTCTCTGTGTAGGTTGATACTATAGAAACGCTAACATGAGAATGAGTGCATTAATATTACATAGTGGTTTGTCTTGCAGCCAGAACTAGTGTCTAAGCTGGTGTTGCCGAAAATTGATCGATGAGCTATGAATAAGGG
>JAFFST010049776.1:343367-355377 GCA_022414735.1 Noturus placidus
TGTTTGACACTGTTTGTAAATAAAGCACGGTTCGCACTGCAATTGCGTCCTGCCTCATTCTCCGCCGTCACGAGACGTGACAGAGCCGCATCAGAAGGATGAAAGAGCCGCATGCGGCTCCGGAACCGCAGGTTGCCGACCCCTGGTCTAACCTTTTGACCGGCAGTGTACGTGTAAGATAGTATTGTACTGTCTTTAGCTGAAAAGATAAAGCACGAGTGATAAAACACTCGACACTTTTTTGATGCTCATAACATGTCTGCATTTCCTTTTAGATATGTGTGACGTGATTGACTTCAGGAGTTAATAACATCATATGCCTGTGTGTGTAGATCCTGGAGGAGGTCGAGAGGAGGAGAGAGATCTCTCCTGCGCTCGTCCACCCGTTTATGCGCAGCGTCATGGAGGCTCCGTTTCCTGCTCCAGGGCGCACCATCACCGTGAAGAGCTTCCTGCCTGGCTCCGGAAACGAGGTGAGGCCGTTCTCTGCGAACGTGTAAGCATGTCATTATAATCTCACTGGACGTGTGTGTGTGTGTGTGTAATGCTGTACACATTTTTAGGGAAACACAAACTATAAATAACTTCTGAAAGACTTTCCAAATAAATACTTTGAAGTTAGTGGAGTCTTTTAAAGTCATGCCAAAGAGCAGGTTGATCAAAACAGTCAGGAGGTCTTGTGTCACAAAACCAGTCTGGCAGCAGCGTAGGGGAAATAAAATAAATAATGTCATGATAAAACTCGCTCTATGTCACATGGATTTAAGAAATCCTCACTAGCACTGGGAAATGCGTTCAAACCGGCATAATCATGGTAGAACCTTTTTTTTAACAAGAGGAACAAGCGCCAGTCTAGTGTCCTATGCACAACACAGTGAAGAAAGGCATAAACCAGTTTTAAAGCTTGTCATTTTTCCCACAATGCCATGGTCTTAAGTGCAGGAGTTGTGCAACACGTAATGTTTTTGTGATAATGGAGTACTACCCGGAATTTCTCTCAACAAAAAAAAATCCAATCATTTATTTCCATTGGCTTTTGGATTATTGCAGAGAATAATCTTCGACCAGCAAAAGTTTGAGTCTTGCACGTTTTGAACACAGCTTTTATGAGTACAATCGCCTCCACTAAACTTCTACGAGGCCATAGTAGTTGAGTTTTCCTGTTCGGCCTGATGACCTATGATGACCCCGACAACCTCTGTAGTCCTGTTTAGCCCCTTTTATTCCAAGACGTGCAAAAGCTTAGCAAAATCACGAGCCGGGTATTACTGATGTATTTTATGTCGTCGAATAAAACGTGAAAAAATATCTTGAGCTCGTGTTCAGGATTTTCACCAAAAACCCGTTGACCTCGGGATCGATGGAGCCAGAAGTGTTAAAAGGCTAACTCGTTTCAGAGGGTTAAGACTTGTTCCCCGCAGCACTCCGTATATCAGCGACCTTCGAACAAGTATTCAGATATTTAAATGCTAGACGAATTTCCACCTGCTTAGTCTCCAGTGTGGAAAGGACACATCGAAATAAAATAAAATCATTTCGTCTTTATTCATACATCTACAGTAACTACATTCTCTTCATGGAACACTGGGTTTTAGGTAGGAATATACCCTGTCCATTGCAGGGGACCAGGCACACACACATTCACACACTCTTTTACACCTTTAGAGTAGCCTGTCGATCTTTTTGGAAGGAGGGAGGGGAAACCGGAGGACATATAATTTATCAATTTAATAATTTATCAATTTGTATAGCGCTTTTTACAATGGTACATTGTCTCAAAGCAGCTTTACAGAAATATCATTTTTACATTTACAAGTGACTTACTAATGAGAGCACATTCACACACCAATGGTAGCAGAGCTGCCATGCAAGGTGCTAGCTTGCCATCGGGGGCAACTTAGGGTTCAGTGTCTTGCCCAAGGACACTTCGGCATGGGCCTCCCGGGCCGGGATTCGAACCGCAAACCTCACGGTTAGTGGATTAGTGGACAACCCGCTCTACCAACTGAGCCACAGCCGCCCCAATAACAACATATAACAACATATAACAACGCTACATGTAAAACAGGCTCCGGATCAAACCCAGGACCCCCTGTATTTGTGTTTCATCAACGCCACCATACCAAAGTTATAATAAGATGGTTTTGTGCGTGTAGGAGCTAACCTTGTGTCGCCCGGTGGACTCGCGACTGGAACACGTGGATTTTGAAAGTCTGCTGCAGTGTCTGAGTGTGAGCAGGTTGCTACAGGTTTTTGCCTCTCTGTTGCTGGAGAGGAGAGTCATCTTCATCGCAGATAAACTCGGGTACATCACATCACTGCACGAGCTAACTTTATTTGCATCTGTCATTTAAAAGATTATCACACATTCATTCCTCGTATCAGCAGCCATAATAAGAACCTCTCTCTCTCTGCTCTTTCCGTCTCTCAGCACCTTGTCTCGGTGTGCACACTCTGCTCTCGCTCTGCTCTACCCTTTCACATGGCAGCACACCTTTGTGCCTGTGCTGCCTGCCAACATGCTGGACATCAGCTGCTCGCCGACTCCCTTCGTCATGGGAGCGCTGTCTCCCTCCCTGGACCAGCTGTTGGATTTGCCCATTGAGGAGGTCAGTCACTTAAACCTACCTGGTCTACAGGACAAAGAAAATGGAATGGGAAACCTGTACTGAACTTTACCTTCTCATGGCACTGTGTCGAGTCAGTGCAAAACTCGAAGCAGGGGAAGTCCCAAAACAGTGTCGTTTCGATTTGATTAAGCACTGTTATCGAGTGTTTTAATAGTTAAGGAATTTTGATTAGGCAGTGGTCTGGAATGCTTTGAACTCTTCTTCTTTCGTTACTGACGCGTTATGATCACGCGATCAAACTTTCACGTGTTACGCCACAGAGCAGGAGCAGCTCGAGCATGTCATGTCATCAGCTGGAATCTGATTACAAACTGAACTGAGTAGGTTTGTCTGTTTCGTTGCAGCACGTACTGTAGCTACCCAACAACGTGATCATACTCGCTGTGTGAACTTGGCTAGCAAGGTTTTAGACATCGTTATCTTTTTGCCATCACATTCGTCAAACTGACTCCTTTACATAACAATATGTTTGGAGGGGATGACTCAAGACAAGATTAATGAGTAAACAAAAACCTTTCCCTGTCTGTGAAATGTCAAGGTTTAGGTTTTGTTCCAGATCACAGCAACATAACGCGGGTTTTCCCAGACCACCACACACATTGATTACAACATTGAGAATGAATCTGCTAAAGAATGTCCCGAGCGTGTGGTTTCACAACATGCCCCAATATGTATAAATGCTTTGTTCAGATTCATGTGTGTACTATAAAAGGTTCTCTAAAATAATAATAATAATAATAAATAATTTGGTACACGTTTTGATATTTCGGAATGATGGATAATATTAATATTCACACAACACGATTGAAACATCCCTGTAGAGTTTATTCCCCTGGATATTCTTCTCGTTTCAGGTGCTTATTGTGGACCTGTGTGCAGACAAGTTTGTTGTGCAGGTAAGTGTGGCCTCTTTACCAGTAAAAAGGGGTGTGGGTGTGTGTGTTTAAGGATATTGGTGTAAAACAGGTGTGGAGCTTTTGTGGAAGTGATGTGTGGTTCAAGTCCAGGCCTGTGTAATTAATTGCATTCACCCAAATGACAGTTCTGGATTGTTGTCAGTCTTATATTGGCTGGACGGATTAAGTAGGGAATAAAACATTAAAACGCATACAGGGTGTGCTGCTATGGGAAAATGACTAATGAAGGTGCGGTGTGATGTGGCACAATGTGAAGTGCAGTCACTCTCAAAGTTTGATGCCCTGAAGTTTTTCGTTTTTTTTCCCCCCTCCCAATTGTACCACGGCTATTTGCCAAGAATTATATATATTTTTTAATTAATCATAGAATGATTTGTCATTCCTTCATACGTTTATAGCTACAATTCATGTTCTCGTATGTCTGTGAAACACGTTCTCACTTGTTACAGCAGCCGAACAGTAAACATTCGCTTATTCGCAGCTTCTTTTTATTTTCCTCTCTCGAAGTCAAAAAAATGCAATAAAAGCCACTTATGTTGCAGAGAAATCTGAACACCCTCCATCCTGAAGCCTTAAAGAAACGCCTTTAGCTCTGACTATTATAAAGCATTGACACTAGAGACTCCCATCATAAATGCTAAATAAAATCTTCTCACAGATCTCGCCGTGTTCGCAATCGCATGTTGTGTTCACGTGTCCTTATGTGTAGCGTCCACCATATAAGTGCGAGTTGTTACTATAGAGATGAATAACGTACGATGACAAGCGCGTACATTTACAAGTGTGATCTGCGTCACGACCTGAACTAATGTCCGAATATAATGCTGCTATAGAAGATTACTCAATGTTCTGCCCAGTCAGAATCAAGAATTCAATAGATCTGTGGTATATACATGAGTTTATACTCGTCTAATGAAGCACAAATGAACCAGCTCAAAAGTTTACACGTACACGATTCTTAATACTGTGTGTCGTTACCTGGATGATCGACTGGTTTTGTTTGTTTTGGGAGAGTAGTTCATGAGTCCGTTGTTTGTCCTGAGCAGTTAAAGTGCCCACTGTTTGTCGGAAAAATCCTCCAGGTCCTGCACATTCTTTACTTTTCCAGCATCTTCTGCATATTTGAGCCCTATGCTGCAGAGCTGTATGCTTTTGAGACCCATCTTTTCGCACTGAGTACGACCGAGGGACTCGGACATGACTATTACACAAGGTGAAAACATTCACTGATTCTCAAGAAGGCAACACGATATATTAAGAGCCGGGGGAGGTGTAAACTTTTTAACAGGAGGATCAGTGTAAATTCTTATTTTGTCTTCTGGGGAAACATAAGATGTACGAAATAACACAAAGATGGATCTCTATCATATATCCCCTGTAACAAAACAAAAACATTTGTGGGTCGTCCAGGTAACGACGCACAGTATTAAGAATCGAGCGTGTGTACACTTTTTGAACTGGTTCATTTGTGTAAATTCAGTTATTATTGTGTCTTGTGGACTAGATGTAAACATCTGTAATGTGAAATAGCGGAGTCAGGGCAGAGCTAAATGAAATCAAATAAGATGCCGTTTGATGTTGCAGTACTAGTGTTTGGTTCTAATACCGATGCATGCAGCATCCAAGCACTCTGAATCTAGTTATTTCCTTCTATTACTGTTATCTTCTGCATCTCACACTTGTACATTCCTGCATGTCTGCCAGATGGGAGATGAAGATTGCATCCTCCCCAGTAAGCTCCAAGCAGCCCTGCAGGAAGTCCTGGAGTGTCGGGAGGTGATGCTGGAACACAGCAAAGAGGACAGGAAGGAAGGTCAGTACATGCATATGGCATGTGGTTAAACAGATGAACATACAAAAAAAATGGGCTTTGTGTTTTTAAAGGTGTGGCCTGGACTTGTTTTTTTTTTTTTACTGTCCATCATCACATGCACATTTGGTTTAGCTAATGACATTCAGAATGAAATTAGACTAGCATTCAAGTTTTGGGGCGGCTGTGGCTCAGTTGGTAGAGCGGGTTGTCCACTAATCCACCAACCGTGGGTTGGCGGTTCGAATCCCGGCCCGGGTGATCCCATGCCGAAGTGTCCTTGGGCAAGACACTGAACCCTAAGTTGCCCCCAATGGCAAGCTAGCACCTTGCATGCAGCTCTGCTACCATTGGTGTGTGAGTGTGCTCTCATTAGTAAGTCGCTTGTAAATGTAAAATGATATTTCTGTAAAAGCTGCTTTGAGACAATGTACCATTGTAAAAAGCGCTATATAAATTATTAAAAAGTTTGTGATGATAAAATAATGCTAGACTACTACAAGAGCACTATAAATATCTTCTTACTATAAATGTAATTAGATTACATTTTATCTTCGTAGCTCTTTTAACAATAGGTATTGTGATAAAGGAGCTTTACAGAAATACGTGGATCCTTAACGAGCAAAAATTCCTGGAGATGGCATGAGGAAGAAACCTCAAGTGGGGGGGGGGCAGAAGTGTGTCTTTAGGTGCTGGCATCACATACAGTTTGACGGGGAGAGAGAGAATGAATTTTTTTTTTATTCTTTACAATAGAATATAGTGCTAATAAACTGATCTAATACTCAAATTGATCATTAGCACCACATTTTCTCCTCTTCCTCTACATGTTACACAGGTATAGATGTGTCCTTGCAGAGAGAGAGAGACACAGACACAGACTTGTTTCTCAAGTCATTTTGCTTGTTACATATTAACTCGCTCGTTTGACTTTCTCCTTCCTTGCCATGCAGAGGAGTGCAGCCTGAGTGCTCTGGTGTCCGAGGCATTTGTGAGATTCTTCGTGGAGCTGGTGGGCCATTACCCACTGCACATCGAGACGGGACACGACGGCACCCGCGAGCTTAACCGAGAAACGTTCAGGAAGTCTCATCCATCCCGAGGCGTGCGCCAGTTCCTCCAGCTGTTCATGGACACACAGATGTTTGCCGGCTTCATCCAGGACCGAGAGCTCCGCAAGGGGGGAGTTAAGGGTGAGTGACGACTGTTACTTTTGTCTAGAACGGTCGTAAGTAAAAAAAAAATAAATAATAATAATAATTTTTAAATAGCCTAAATGGTATGAACTACAGATTAGAACTACAACTCTATCTACAGCTTTATCGCTTAAAAGTTGAGTTAAGTGATCACTCAAGTTTTGTGTTGTTTGAATGAAAGAGCTAGATCAGAGCTCCTGCTGTTCGGAAGTGACACGTCATGATTACAGGCTTGAAACACTTGAAAACCATAACAATCGTCAATAACATCGTCTCCCCCCAGCGATCCATTTCACTGCAAGATCAATTCCACTGACCCCTTTGGTAAGGATTTACACGATACGGCCCAAAGTATGTGGACACCCGAGTATCGAACATCCCGTTCCAAAACCACGAGCATTAATGTTAATATTGAGTTGTTCCCAATTGGCTGTTATGATGAGCTTCACTCTTCTGGGAAGGCTTTCCACTAGATTTCAGAGTGTGACTGTGGGGGATTTGTGCTCATTCAGCTACAAGAGCATTACTGAGGTCAGGTAATATTGGGCGAGGAGGCCCAGTGCACAGTCGACATTCCAGTTCATCCCAAAGGTGTCCAGTGGGGTTGAGGCCACTCGAGATATTCCACTCCAACCGTGTCAAACCGTGTCTTCATGGAGCTCGCTTTGTGCACAGTGTCATGCTGAAACAGGTTTGGGCCTGTTAGTTCCAGTGAAGTGAAATTGTACTACTACAGCATACAAAGACATTCTGTACAATTGTGCGTTTCCAACTTCATGGCAACAGTTTGGGGAAGAACCACAGGTGTCCACAAACATTTGGCCGTATAGTTTATATCCCAAGCTTATTGTGTAAATGTGTGCGTGCAGTAATTTATTTATTTATGGGGTTTGTTTAATTTACATTACTGAACGAACACATTACATTTTTTTACATTTTAATGATAGTCTTTATTGGTCACATATACATATGTACAATGCAATTCTTTTCTTTGCATAAACCAGCTTGTCAGGAAGCTGGGGGTCAGAGTGCATGGTCAGCCATGATGCAGTGCCTAATGATACAGGGTTAAGGGCCTTGCTCAAGGGCCCAACAGTGGCAGCTTGGCAGTGCTGGGGCTGGAACCCCCGACCTTCTGATCAGTAACCCAGAGCCTTAACCACCAATCCACCACTGCCCCTATCGAATTTAATTTTCATTAGATTAGATTCAAGTTGACTTTTTGAGTAAACATGTTAAACTGGATAAAAACTAAATAATAAGTATAATAACTTTCATAATAGTGATTAACTATTGTAACACAATTTAAAATAAATAAAATATCACTTTGCTGTACATCACAGACCCCTGGGGTTCCCCGGACCTCACTTTGAGAACTACAGCTCAAGAAGAGTCGATGTGCTTATTTACTTTCACACGATTTGAAAAGCATTTGCAAATAATAAACAGGCCATGAATGGGAATGACTGAATGTGTGCGTTGGTCTTGTTTGTCTCCCTTTACAGGCCTGTTTGAAGTGCGAGCAGCAGAATATCTCGCCTCCTGTCCTGAGCCTGAACCCAGCGGAGTCAACAAATTTCTCAAGGGACTCGGTAAGCCTCTTGCTTCACCTCTACCAAAAAAGGGAATGATTTGTATTATCTGTTGCCTCACTGTGACGGTCTGTTGTGCTTTCAGGGAACAAAATGAAGTTCTTACAGAAAAAGTGAGGGATTGGCTAAGCAGCGGGAGGAGGAGGAAAAAAAAGCCGAGCGTGGCGTGCCAAGTGAGACGGAGCACTGAGAGGAGAGCCGTGAGTCACTGGAGAAAACAGGACCGGCTGCGTGGAGACAAAATTGAGCCTGGACTGGGCTCGTTTCGCCCTGATAAAGCACTGCACAGGCGCACCCAAGATTAAAAAGTGGAAATGGAGAATAATTATCATTGTTGTAAAGAAATGAAAGACTGAATTAACGCTGGGAGAAAAGTGTCGTGGTTAAAGCCGAGGCTTCGTGTTTAATTACAGGAAGATGCAGGATAGTAAAGTAGTTCTTTTTTACACTAATCCTGATCGTTTTGTTCTGTTTTGTAACTGTTGGGAAATAAAACTTCATTTTATAGTAAATGACACGTCGGGAAAGTATTTTCTTTTTATGCTTAAATTATTTACAAACTGGAAAGTAGTATTTCAGAGCAAGGCAATAGAAATGAAGAGGTGCTTTTCATCACTTTCAGAACTGATGTATTTATAAATGCAATAATAATACCTCTGAGGCACACTGCTCATGCTCCTTTTATTAGTCCATAAATTGAATTTTATCTTTTCATATTTTTTTTTTATCTGTTTGTGAATAAAGTGTACAAAACCTTTCTTTTTTTTTATGCTTTTACATTTTCGATAGGTTTACATAACTGCTCTGCATAATAACCATAGTGTTTTGCCATATGTTTAAATAAAATGCTTTCAGAGAAAACCAGAATTACAGAATTATTTTATATACAGTTGCAAGACAGTGATCCCTTAGCATACCTCAAATTCCACCAAGGCTTGATTTGCAGAAGTCATCTTGGAAGATTCTACAGGGCCATCACAGTCACAGAACCCCGTAGAAAATCTCTGGTGGGATTTGAAGAAGGCATTTGCAGTATGCAAACCCATGAATATTACTGACCTGGGCTAAGATTCCTCAGTTATGCTGCTGTAAGCTGGGGTCTGGCTATGCATCTCGCTTTCAGGTCATAACAGCAAAAGGGTGCTCTACTATGTACTGAAGATGCTTCCCAGTAAGGGGTTGAATAATTTTGAAGCTGGAGGACAAGATGCATTTTCAGTTGAATTTTGGGAAACCACTGGAAGCAACCATTGTATTTAACTATTTCAATTGCTTTTGTTTGGTTTTTTTTTTTTTTGTTTTTTTTTTTCATTACAAACAGCTGAACGTCTGTAAATTTTGACAATAAATCTGTTTTGCAACAGGTGTTGTATAATTGTATACGATAGATAGATAGATAGATAGATAGATAGATAGATAGATAATACAATGTAATGTAACGTAATGCCAGTTCTTCCATCCTCCAGAGCGCTAGGTGGCGCACGTCAACATTAAACCATTAGAAGAGGAAAAAAAAAACATTTTTGCCAAGCCACGCCTCTAACACAGGATTTGGTATCCTTGTATTGAATTCCAAAAATCAGCCATTACGATTGGTTATTTTTTCCTCTGAGCATGATTGATAACCAATGACCGTGTAGGAGGCGGGACGTGTCGGAATACTGGTGGGGGAAAGCTGTGAACGTGAAAGCGTGTTGTAGTAACGCTGTTTCAACATGGCTGGAGCTTCATCAGTCGCCGGTGAAGTGTTTGTTGACGCTTTGCCGTATTTTGACCAGGGCTACGATGCTCCTGGTGTCAGAGAAGCAGTAAGTACATAATATATCGTTATCAGAGTCTGATAAAGAGTTTAACAGCGAGTGAAAATGCCAGTTAGGAATGGGAAATATATTTATATTATTATAAAGACTATGACTTCGATCTGTAGAGCTTTCTCATCCTGTCTTTTCCTCTGCTGGAACACAGGGTCTGAGTTGACTGATGTTTGGACCCTTAACTATAATCTCTTTGATCATGTAGGTTGTAATTTCCACCACTGTGACAACAAAATAAATAAATAATTGCACAGGCCCCTGGGGGCCCCGAAAACCCATTTTGAGACCCGATGTTCTATACACTCCCATACTTTTCATCACCTCTATGAGATGTCCTTAACCAGGATGTGTTCTGCAGGCTGCTGCTTTGGTGGAGGAGGAAACCCGGAGATACAGACCTACAAAAAATTACCTGAGTTACCTGGCGACGCCGGATTTCTCAGCTTTTGAAGTAGGTTCTATCAGACTTCTAATGTGGCTTTATCTTCGTGATTGTACGCCGGGTAAGATGACGATTCAATTCTTCTATGTATTCCTCATCCAGACTGAGATCATGAAGAACGAGTTTGAGAGACTTGCTGTGCGTCAGCCCATGGAGCTTCTCAGCATGAAGAGGTAACCCACGCAGAACACGTGCTGAAGGTTTGACGCTGTCAAATCTGTTGACTAAAACTGCTGTTCTGACAAATTGGCTTAGGGAGGTGTGTGTGTGTGTGTGTGTGTGTGTGTGTATACGGTTCACTTTTGTGTGTGTTGTAGAATCTTCTTCAGCAAAAAAAAAAAAACAACAACAAACTTCTAAGTTTCGAGGTTTTTGGTGGTAAAATGAGCTTAGCCTTTTATTACCATATTAACATGTCCTTTAATTTTCCACTAACTAGCGATCATTTCCTGATCACTCCAACCTTTTACCAACGACCAAATCCTGAAACTGCTCTTAGGACCAAACGTCTCCTTCCATACTTGACTAGGAAGGAGTAAAAGATCTTTTCTCCCTGATCCCTATACTACGCAATCATATACTTAAAAGTAATTACATGAAGTCTCACAATGATGCTACTCTTCAACCCAGATACTTTGCATATTATAGAGTGTCACCTTCGAGGAGAGGTTAGGCTAGCACTGGCACCCAGGGCATGGCCCATCACTCTTCTTCTTCCTCTTCTTCGTCCTCGCTTGAGGAGCTGGCAGCTTTTTCCTCTGACAAATTAGCGGCCAAGTCGAGACACATGTCATATGGGTCCTCTTTTGGCACGTCAGCTTTACGTATAGCGGTTAGTTGTTGCGTATAAACCTTAAGTTCTATTTCTGTTTGTTCCAGAGCTGGTCCTTTTTTAGGGACCCCTCCAGTATGGCACAGGTATGGGTCGACCTGGACGCATTCCATACGGTATTAGACGTACATTTCTGTTAGTCTGCATGCAATACTTGAATAGTGCAAGAGGTAGCGCATCGACCCAGCTAAGTTAAGTGTCCACACAAATCTTATTAAGCTTAGCCTTAAGGTTACCATTCACCCTTTCTACCATCCCTTGCAACTGAGGGTGATAAAATAAATATATATATTTTACCATTAACCAGTTGCCACACTGTAGTGAGAGCTTTTAATTCAACTAATTGAGCAGAGCACAGTTGTTCACAATGCTGTGAATTTACTGAAATCAAATCTTTCAGATGGAACGTCTGTGAAGTTTGATCGTAGGCTTGAGGAAATGTGAATTTCGGCTAGGCAGTCGTGAGGGTTTTCAAAACCTTTTTGCCGTGTCACTTGTACCCAGCTTTCTAGTCCTTCTGTGGGTGTAATTTTATATATATGTATGTAGTATGTGTGTATATATATATATATATATACACACACTACATACATATACAGTATATTATACACACATGTTATACATACAGTGGTGTGAAAAAGTGTTTGCCCCCTCCCTCATTTCCTGTTCCTTTGCATGTTTATCACACTTAAGTGTTTCGGAACATCAAACCAATTTAAACAATAGTCAAGGACAACACAAGTAAACACAAAATGCAATTTGTAAATGAAGGTGTTT
>JAFFST010049776.1:364101-378239 GCA_022414735.1 Noturus placidus
GGGGGTTGCGGTGGCTTATGGGGTTAGAACATTTCCATGACACCTCCAAAGTTGGTTATTTGATTCCTGCGTCTGCCCTCTGTGTGCGGAGTTTCCTGGGGGTTTCCTCCAGGTACTCCAGTTTCCGTCAGATACTCAAAGACATGCGTTGTAGACATGCATCTCTAAAGTGTTCTCTGTGTGTGACTGAGTGTGCGATTGTGCCCTCTGATGGGTTGGCACCCTGTCGGAGTGTCCCTTGCCTTGTGCCCCAAGTTCCCTTGGATATTCTCCAGGCTTCCACAAAACCCTTGTGCAGGATAAGTGTGATAAGGATGATCATGCCGAGTCACAGGGCAGCATAACACACTCAGAGAAAAACACTATCTATGCTCTTCTGCATGCATGAGTTTACAGATGCCCTTGATCAGCTTTGAGGCACTGTAATAGCTTGCTCACATTAACTATCATATGGAAAATATCAAACCGGGCTGTTCTGGAAAAGTGACTAGAAATCTCAGCCTTTGTAGCTCTATCTGTAGTGAATGTGTCTGTGCATGGTGCCCAGCAATGGACTGGTGTCCCATCTGGGGTGAATTCTCATGCACCTAGAAGCTCCAGATTCCCTACCTTGCTAACCAGTATAAAGTGATGATTGACTAAATAAATGAATGAATAATTGTGCGTAAGACTTTTCCACAATACTGTGTAATGAATATTTGAGGAGGAAAATCCAGAGTAACTCCAGTCTATTTGAGTGATTACTGCAGAGGTAGTGAAAATTTCAGCTCAGTACACAATGGTTTCCAGAGAAACCGGACGCTTCAGGCGGAAGTTCTTCATCAGCTGTACAAGCAAAGTGCATCTGAAGGTTTAGGAGGTGAAACCAGTTTACCGTATTTTTCAAGTGGTTCATGGAGTGAATTTGTTGCCAAAGCAACCAACATTTGTTTCATATGGTTTCTGAGAATGTGGATGAATCATTTTTCCTTAAGCTTAGCCACTTCAACAACTACTAGCAATGCAAACAGAGACATCATTAATGTTCAGTCCATTACAGCTGAAGTGTCTCACCAGTGGAAAGGAGAAATCCTTCATTTATATATACACGGCTTGACATCTACAGTGAAAGCTTTTAATTATAGAGGAAAAACGGCACAATTCTCAACAAAGCAAATTTGGTACACAAAAGAAAGTACTTTAAACTAGCAGAGAACACATCTCTTGCTGAAAGCACACAATGGAGATGCAGAGAGAGTAAAACCATCCATCCATCCATCCTCTACCACTTACTCCTCTATCAGGGTCATAGGGAACCTGGAGCCTATCCCAGGAGGCATTGGGCACAAGGCAGACATGCTAACCACTAAGAGTAAACCCATTTAGAGAGTAAATCCTTTAGTAAATAAATTACACCCATGAAGATCTTTGCTTCTGAGACTGGGCTTAGCACCAAAATCGCCACTTCTCTTGTTTAATCAGCTTAACTAAAGATTAAGATCCATTGCATGTTTATTATATACACACAGTAATGTTTCACAGTCAAGATCATGACAGCCCAGTGTGACCTCTGCAATCATCCATCCATCACCTACCGCTTACTCCTTTATCAGGGTTCTTTTATCAGGGTCAGAGGGAACCTGCAGCCTAGCCCAGGAATAATCGGGCACAGGCCTGGGTACACCCTGGACAGGGTGCCAGTCCATCACAGGGCACAATCACATACACACTCATTCATACACTACAGACACTTTAGACACGCCAATCAGCCTAACATGCATGTCTTTGGACTGGGGGAGGAAACCGGAGTACCCGGAGGAAACCCCCTGTGCCCTACCCTCTGCGATCAAAGCTTTGCTATTAGTCATTCAGTCGGTTTGGAGTTTGTGGTTTAGAATATAGCATTCTGGTGAAGGGTTTACTTCCTGATGCTCATTTATCAGGGTTACAACCTACAACAGACTATAATATGTTACTAGGTGCATCATTATCTTTCATTAAATTGCCCGTGTGTGTGTGTGTGTGTGTGTGTGTGTGTGTTAGTGCATGTTGCCTTGTGCCTTGTGATGGCTCTGGATTCACCCAGACCTAATCTTATAAAATTGAACACTGCTAAGACACATACTTTGAAATGATGATATACCAGTGTTGGGTTAATTGAGTTCATGTGAACCTTTTGGGTTATTTCCTGATTTTTATTGAAAACCTCCTTGTGAAAATCCTACCATATGCATATCATTCTGCTTTTCATGTGTCATGACAAATAAACATGTGCCATCATGTGATACTATGTGAAATGTCACGTGATTACTCACAGGTGAAATATGTGTTCTTTCTCTGTAAAGGTAATTAAATAATATGTAATTTATTATTTTGTTCATCATTATACAATAATCAGCCATAACTTTAAAACCACCAGCCGAATATTCTGTAGGTCTCCTGTGTGCTGTCAAAACAGCACTGACCCGTCGTGGAACGGACTCCACAAGAGATCTGAAGGTGTGCTGTACTATCTGGCATTAGCAGTGACCACTGCATACCAGGGACACCTCACAAAACCTGCTGTTTGGAGATGCTCTGACCCAGTCATCTAGCCATCACAATTATGCCCTTGTCAAAGTGGCTCTCAGATCCTTATGCTTGCCCATTTATTCCACTTCCAACACATCAACTTCAAGAACTGACTGTTCACTTGTTGGGTAATATATCCCACCCCTTGAGAGGTGCCATTGTAACGAGGTAATCAATGTTACTCACTTCACCTGTCAGTTCAATTCAATTCAGATTTATTTGTATAGCGCTTTTAACAACGTACATTGTCCCCAAAATAGCTTTACAGAAAGATATAAATTCAGGATATAGATTTTAAATTATTAAATTTATCCCAAATGTGCAAGCCAGAGGCGACGGTGGCATGGAAAAACTCCCTGAGATGCTATGAGGAAGAAACTTTGAGAGGAACCTGACTCAAAAGGGAACCCATCCTCATCTAGTTGACGCCATAGCGTGCGATTATAAATAAATAAATCCCTTCTATAAATGTACGAATACTACATGGTCAAATTTCATTACAGTTTTGATATGAGGTCTGTTTTGTTGATCTGGTCCACTGTTCACTGATGGAGACTTGAGTGCAAAATTGTTTGTGGCAATTGCAGTGCTAAAGCTATTGTATTTTAGTCCTAGCCATCACAGCATAACTGTTCATATTTATTGACATTCAATGCCCTCTTTATAGATTTTAAGTAGTACCATCCTCAGTAATCTCAATGATTTTTAGGCTGCACCATGTGGGCCATCCTCAGCAGCAGCATGTGACTTCCAATTGATGAGAACTCCTGTTGGAAAATTATGTTATGATTATGTTATATTATGTTAGATTAAAATATAAAATAGAGACATAAGGAAAAGGGAAGATGAAGACCTATGCTTAAAGAAAATGGAAGAAGGGGCTGGAGCGAGGTGAGCCTGCAAAAGATAGATAAGAGCCTTGCGTATGTGCAAAAGACACACCCACAGACACTCACACAAACACAGAGACAGGTTTAGGAAACTTTATGTAAGTTTAATGAAATAAACACACATAAAAGAATTATTTTTTAACAATCATGGGTTTTACACGAGATATCGGGAGATGAAGGGTTTTTTTTTGTTTATGGCCCAAGGTAGCTGAGAGGCCTGAGTGCCTTTAGACGTTGAAGAAATTTTTACGTGCCATGAGACATTACATAGCTCATCAGAATATCTTTTCTTTATGTAGAGCACTGAAATAAAAGTTTGAGTAGAAACACTAGATCCTGTTGGAGGAGGAATAACGATGTATGTTTGGGTGGATGCATCCACTCTGTCTTTCCGAAAAGGCTGCACGGCTAAACGTGTCTGAGTGCCAGACTCCACTTTACGCCATTTAACATGAGGACCAGTGAATTGGGTCTGGGTAGGAATTGTTGCCATCTTCCCCTAAGAAGACGGTCCAGGAGTAGGAGGCCCAGGGTTGATGGGAGTAGATGGTACGTCTAGAAATTATGAATATTAAAAATACTCAAACATACATTAAACAAACATATGGCTGGGCATAGAAAACAACAAGGAGGATAGATAAAGAACAGTGTGTACTCACCAATGTTTTCAGTGAAAGAAACAGAGATGCAGGGGGAAAAGGGGGGGGGGTGTATAGGTTGATGGAAATAAGACAGAAACCTCCCAAAAGTCATAAATAATCAAGCAAACTGATGTTAGCTAATGACGTACATAAACACATGGAGGCAAAAGTTAGACTAGAAAAAACTTGAGAGCCAACACAGGGAAAAGGTGCGAGCTAAGATAAGAGGGAACTCCCTATAGGTACATGGATGCTAAAAGGTATAAAAGACAACTGTAAATGACTGTACGTTGTTAGTTGCCACCTACGGGTCAGGTACGTATCCCTGGGATGCTTTCCACCTACGGGTCAAGCGTGTATCCCTGGGATGCTTTCCATCTACGGGTCAAGCGTGTATCCCTGGGATGCTTTCCACCTACGGGTCAAGCGTGTATCCCTGGGATGCTTTCCACCTACGGGTCAAGCGTGTATCTCTGGGATGCTTTCCACCTACGGGTCAAGCGTGTATCTCTGGGATGCTTTCCACCTACGGGTCAAGCGTGTATCTCTGGGATGCTTTCCACCTACGGGTCAAGCGTGTATCTCTGGGATGCTTTCCACCTACGGGTCAAGCGTGTATCTCTGGGATGCTTTCCACCTACGGGTCAAGCGTGTATCCCTGGGAAGCTTTCCACCTACAGGTCAAGCGTGTATCCCTGGGATGCTTTACACCTACGGGTCAAGCGTGTATCCCTGGGATGCTTGCCACCTACGGGTCAAGCACGTATCCCTGGTCCAGTAATACTGGTTTGTTTGGTAACTTGCTGAATAAACCTGCCTCATCTGTATCCAGTCTCCGAGAGTTTTGTTAAAGTTATTTCTTTAAAGTATAAGTCAGATTGGTCAATAAAGTATAGAAGTGTTAAAAGTTATGGAGCTAGCAGGGCCAGTGCAGACCAAAGAATACAAAATTTTCCTGCACTCCAACCAGAAGTAGGGCATCAGGATGGACCAGGTAAGTCCGAAAAGCAGAAGGAGTCAGGATCACTGGTATCTCAGGAATATCATCCATCCACCCATCCATCCTCTACCGCTTACTCCTTTATCAGGGTCACGGGGTACCTGGAGCCTATCCCAGAAAGCATCGGGCACAAGGCGGAGTACACCCTGGACAGGGTGAAGAGGAATATATTACTTACACACTTACTGTGTAAGTAAAAACAAAACAAAACACTGCCATTTAACTCATCAAGCAGTAATGGTAATGTTATAAAAAAAAATTACAAAGCCCATAAAAGCAGTAATTAAAGAAACAGAATTGTTATACAATACACAGTCTAATAGTACAGCATTGTAACTCTATCAAGACTTACATTTTACATTTACATTTTATTTACAAGACTTGCTGTTATTAGTGAATATGATACTCCATTGTAAGTGCCACGATAAAGTTTATTAAGATTAGTAATATTGGGAAAAAAATGTCATATGCAATTTATCAAACCCTTAAAGTAGTTCTGATGCAACCAGTTGCCATTCATTGTAAATTGTTGTTTAGCATCCACCTATTGGCAATTGAAGATATGTGTATGAAGTTATCTGGTTTGATGAGACCAAAGTTAACTCTTAGGATGAACTACTCTGGATGAATCGTGTGTGAGTGACCATTGTCTTTACTGTAATCTGTACTGTGAAGATTAGATAAAAAGTGACTACAATAACAGATTCCATCATATTCATACTATTGGATTATTACTGCAATGTTTCCACCAGGAAATAAGTACAATCAAATCTTCCTTTTATAGTTGAAACAAATTTCGGTTTTCCTCACTTCCTCTACCCACTTCCACATTTGCGGTCTGTTTTGTTATTACTTTAACGTGTTCCTTCCAGCTTGTTTGAAGAGGAAGAATCATAGAATAAATCCGTTATGAAGACTTCCATATTGTTAGGGCTTAGTTACTATTGCAGCAGTGGGAAGAACGATATGAGTTCAAGTCTATCTGGCTAAGCTTTAGTCACAGACCCACAGCCCTGTATCAGATTTATTTAGAACTTTCACTATTTTCCTAGTTTAGGAAATGCTAGCTCGCTAACGCAAATAAAGCCATTTAAGCATTATTGTGTTTGCAAAAGTACAATTTAAACAAAGAAGTAAATAATAAGTCAATAATAAGAATAATAGAGTCAATCTTTCAACACACTTCCATAATAGAGAAAGATGTGCTGTTTTCAAAATGTTAGTTAAATTATGAGTTTTGCTATTTTTTTTGACTAATATACAGTGCTGTGAAAATGTATTTACCCCCATCCTGATTTCTTCTGTTTTTGTGTATATCTCATACTAAATAATTTTAGATCCTCAAATGAAATACAACATAAAACAAAGGCAACCTGAGTAAACACTCAATACCATTTTTTTTTTATTAAAACAAAAAAAATAAATAATAAATAATGTGAAAAGAAACTGCCCACTTAAACTTACAATCTGGTTGTGCCACCTTTAGCAGAAATAACTGCAAACAAATGTTTCCGATAACTGGAGATTAGTCTTTCATGCACTTCTAGGACTAGGATTTACTCCCATGCTTTGGATCATTGTCTTTCTGCATAACCCAGTCGTGCTTGAGTTTCAGCTTACAGACTGAAGACCGGACATTCTCCGTTAGGATTTCTTGGTAGAGAGCAGAGTTCATGTTTCCCTCAATTATTGCAAGTTGCCCAGACCCTGAAGCAGCAAAGCATCCGCACACCATCACGCTTCCGTCACCATGCTTGACTGTAGGTATAATATTCTTTTTGTGGAGTACTGTGTTTTTTTTAATGCCAGGTGTAACGGGATTCCTGTCTTCCAAACAGTTCCACTTTTGACTCATAAAGCCACGGAACATTCTCCCAAAAGGTTTTAGTATCATCAAGGAGTGTTTTGTCAAAATTCAGATGAGCCTGTTCTTCTGTGTTAGCAGTGGTTTTCACCTCACCACTCTTCCATGGATGCCATTTTTGCCCAGTGTCTTTCTGATAGTGGAGTCATGAATTGACCTTAATTGATGCAAGAGAGGCCTGTAAGTACTTTGTTGTTGTCCTTGGCTCTTTTGTTACTTCCTGGATGAGTCGTTGCTGTGTTCTTAGATTCAAAAGCAATTTATCTGCACGTGAACATTACCACCATTGTAAAATAATAGTTGCTGTGCTAATATAGCAACTAATGCTGAATTCGTGAAATAAACTAGCAATTGTACTAGCTTGAAACCATGGAAAAGCATTCATATTAGCCTCTAATTTCTGATAGCCCTGATTTCTCTTAGCAAACCCATAAGTGAAGCAACTGATATAGCTTTTTGACTGGACATGGTGAGAACATGCAAAAGTCCACACAGACAGTAGCCTGATTTCAGGACCAAATCAGGCATTCTGGAGGTGTGTGTGTAGCAGCAATGCTACCTACTGTTTTTCAGTGTTTTAAGTGGTGGCTTAGTAGTTAAGGCTCTACTTTACTGATTTGGTTTGGGGGTCAAGCCCCACTGCCAAACTACTACAGTTAGGTCCTTGAGCAATGCCCTTAACCGGAGGTCTTCAACAGGGGGTCCGCGGAGATACTGCATGAGGGTCGCGAAAGTATTGGTACCAGTTTGATATAACACAATTTCATACAATATTTATAATTAGGGGGTCCTCGTTCTATCTCGCCATCAGTTTGGGGGTCCTTGGCCTGGAAAACGTTGAAGACCCCTGCCCTTAACTCTATTTGTTCTAGGGGTGCTTTATTATGGCTGGCCCTTCACGCTGACCCCGTGCACTGAACCAAGGAGCTGGGATAAGCAAAGTATTTCACTGTACTGTAATTTTAAATGTGACAAATAAAGGCTTTCTTTCTTGTTTTTAAGTTGAAATGGTACCTACACACCTAGATTTTCCCCACATTATCTGAATGCCACGTAAAGACTTTTGTTTTGTAGCTTCAGTTAGCTTAGGATCAAATATTTCAGCCAATGAAAATGGCAGCTAGAGCTAACTTTAGTGAACTAGCTAATGCTAGTCAGGATGGTGTTGGGGAGATTTTGTTTTCTTGGATTTTATTCTGAAACTAAAAAAAAAAAGAGAGCTTAAAAACGTAAATGAGTTTAAATTGCGTATATACAAAAATTTCATATTTTAAAATTCACAAGTTTTCAGATTTGCTTCTTTCAAAAAAAAAAAAAAAAAATCCTGAGATTCAAATTCAAATAGTTTGATTTTTATTTACTTATTAAAATGTCATGATTATAACTATATATTGCTAGACAATGAGTGTGAATGCTCTTCGGTTTAAAGGTTTATTAAACAAACAAACAAATAAAGGAAGGAAGAAAGTTGTTGTTTATTTGTTTTTACGGATGAATCACCGACTCGTACGTCGGCGGACTGCGACTGCAGCGTGATGACGTCAGACTCCGCGATTTTTCTCAGCGTACGGGGACGTCACGTCAGGCGGTTCAAAGAGGAGCAAAGATGGCGGACAACAAAGGCCAAGGGGATACAGAGAGCCCAGCTAGCATGGACGTAGAACCTCCGACGACGCTAAACGGAGACGCCGCTGGTGAACATTCAGATAAGGCTAACGACACAGACGCTGTCTTGAAGGATGGAGACGACGGACAGTCCCGGGAAACCGCTCCGGAGACGCCGACACCCAGCGCCGAGAGTAGCGAGCCCGTCGCCGCTACTGCCGCCGATGTAGGAGGAGGAGCAGCAGGAGGAGAGGTAGAGGGAGGAGGGGAAGCGAGCGCCAGCCGCAGTAGCGTTAGCCGTAGCCCGGACGCGAACTCGAATAGAGAAAACACGGAGCCCTCGCTGCCCGCGGTAGACGCCTCCGCCTCTCCCGTCGTCGTCGTCGCCACAGCCTCCGCAGCAGCAGTGGCGGGCACTTCTTCCCCCGCTCCTGGTACAGAAACGGCCGCTGTCGCTGCTTCGGCTCCGTCCGCGGTGCCGCTAAACCTCCTGGATACGTGCGCCGTGTGTAAACAGAGCCTCCAGAGCCGCGAGTGCGAGCCCAAACTCCTGCCATGTCTGCACTCGTTCTGCCTAAAGTGTATCCCTCAACCCGAGAGACAGATCAGCGTCGGAGTCGCCGGTCCCCACGGCCAGGACACGCATATCGGTGAGTGGCGCGCGCGCGGGGGGTACAAATAAACACATCAAAGAAGGCATTTGTTGACCTGATCACTCTCAGCCAAGCTAATAATCATCACACATGACACGCTTTAGAAAACCTATACATCTCTAAACATCTTACTAGAACTTCTTGGACGAGTTATTGGTCTGATCTGAGATCAGACACTTTATATAGGAAAAACATGTCAGCTAGTAATCATGGCCTGCCAGTCAACATCTACACGGTGTCGTCCCCCCCCCCCCCCCCCCCCAAATAATTATTCTCCTACGTATCTGGGATATCTAGACCTCCACAAACCTCGTTTGATTTCAGGCATTATTACCCCAGTGCTTTTCTCAAAATTCTCATCTGATTGCTCAGACGTTGATTGATGTTTCCACATTAGCAGCTCACACACATGCCCTTGTGCTCTTTTCGTTTCCATAGTAACGTCTAATTCCCAGGGTCTGGTAATTGTTTGTTTATCATTTACGGAAGCAGTCGTGGTAGCGTGTTCTAAGAGAAATAAAACCCTTCGAGACATGCTGTTCTAGGAAAATAATCCACCACGGAGTGTAAGAGTAAAGTCTTGCTTCGCACTGGGCTGCTGCGTCAGGCACGTCATCGGTGATTAGTTTCTTGTAACTTCTCGCCCTTGTGGTTGGACGTGTGGGAGAGCATGTGAGATTGCCTGGATCAGGTCTTTGTCTACTTGGGAGTGTACACATCATATTGTTTGATTAGTACAGTCTGTAGGTAGGTGATTATAGAATGTATTCGTGATGGCGATGTTTTTGTTATCCTGAAATAGCCAGGATGTCATGTTAAAAGGAGGCATAGTTTTGCACGCACATCCAGAATCATTTGCCGAATCGTTGGCATTTCCGAAGGTCGTCCTGGTCTTATTGGAATTTCATGGGCGCACACGTGTTCCTGTTTGTAATAAATAACTAGCACTGTATGTTGTTGATGAGCAGCTCCACTGTTCCGTAAGCAATGATGAGCAGCTATTTCTTAAGCTGTGTATGGGTTTTTTTTATTTTTTATTATTAAAAATTCAGGATTTACCTGATGCCTGATTATTCCCACTTAGTCAACAGTGTTGTTTGTGGTCCTTGTGGCACTGAATGGGATGTGTTTTGCACAAAGATTCGCCCACTATTGTAAAGCTTGTCTGCTCTGTGCTGTAATCTTCAGCACCAGAGAAATGAGGAGGACACGAGCAAAATGTCTCCGTTATTACGAACTGAAGCATGTGACCCACGAGCTGTTAATTAATATGAACAGTTATCAGTTGATGGGCAGCACTGTGATGCAGCGGGTAGCGTTGGCACATCATGGCGCCCGGCCTCAGCTTACTGTCTGTGATGGAGTTTTGTGCTTTGTCCCGGTGTTTGCAGGGACTTCATCTGGGTTCTCTAGTTTCCTCCTACTGTTCAAAAACATGCAGGTAGGTAAACTGCCTATTGGTGGGTGTGTGTGTGTGTGTGGCGTGCCATCAAGGGGGAATTCTCCCACCTTGAGCGAAGCATGCCCAGCATTATCTTTTAAGGTCCTTTCACATTGAGCGTGACGTGAATGCATTTTGCGCCTGCACACTAGGTGGCGCAACCCAGTATTCAGCTGATCGGCCTATCGTCTTTGAGCACTGAGAAGAATCACTTAAATGTCGGCATGTCGCACCACAAGGTACACGGACTGTTAAGGAGCATAAAAAAAGAGAGAAAATGGATTTCGCTGTGACTTTTTTTAATCAAAAAGTTCTCTGTTCTCAGACACCAACGATAACATCCATTCTCTTCTCTCTTCTGGAATGCATTTCTTCAGTGTTTACACTGGTTTTCAAAACAGTTTTCGCGCCATAGTGCCACCTATCCTGCCCTTTTGTGCAACTGCAGTGGTTCCGGCACGTGATCTAAAGCTCAAATCTAATTGGGTGTCCCGCCACATCGCGGAGTGACAGGGAAAAAATCGATACGTTGGGGTTGGGCTGGAATCCCGCTTTGTCACGGTGCAAATGATCGCGCCCGGTACGAACAGCTCCATTGGGATCTGTTGTTTCGATTCAAGAGCGTCATCGCGTCATACGTTCTCGTTGCTTAATCATGCTCAGTTTGAAAGGCTCTTTAACCACCGTGACCCTGACCCAGCTTGAAAATGAGTACATTTACATTTATTCATTTAGCAGACGCTTTTATCCAAAGCGACCTACAAATGAGACACACTCACACACCAATGGTAGCAGAGCTGCATGCAAGGTGCTAGCTTGCCATCAGGGGCAACTTAGGGTTCAGTGTCTTGCCCAAGGACACTTCGGCATGGGATCACCCGGGCCGGGATTCGAACCACCAACCCTACGATTAGTGGATTAGTGGACAACCCGCTCTACCGACTGAGCCACAGCCGTCCTATATTAACAGTTGATGACCATTAGATCTAGCAATGCACTGACTTCTTTGATTGAACCTGAAACAAAAATTCCGTTTAGGCGAAGATTCACCGACACCCAGAGTTTTCAACATGGACGATATTTTCCATCCCATGCAGCCAAGCTAATCAGCACAGCTAAACGCATGGAATCTGAAAGTTTCATCATCGAGCGCTCCTGTAGAAGGGTTCGTCTCATGCATTATGGATTGCGTGAGGGATATGAAGATCTCAGGCTCTGTTGTATGGCGTCCGTGACCTAGAAGTCGATTATCCATACTATATAAGCAATAAAAATGATGGCTTGTGGTGTTAGGAAACTAATGAACTAGAAGTCACTGGTTTGCCAGGATTTCTGTTTTTAATTTAGTTTTTTTTTTTTTTTTTTTATTAAAGTAAGACACGTCATACTGTTTTTCTGTTAATCGTTGTGGAATGTCCGAGACAAGTTAGTTCCTGTTATCATTTAACGGCGATTAAAAAGTCAGCAAAATCTTTTTCCTCCATGTTTTGGCATTGTGTTCACACTGAGACGGCGTTTCTGGCCAGTGAGTTTTTCGAAAACGTTCTCCCAAGTGGATAAAGTTTTCACGCTGTAGTAAGGACCGAGAAAAATGGATGTATTCAACAACGATGGTGTGGTTTTAGTCATGTGACTTAGTCATGTGATCCATTCCATTCGAAACCAACAAGATGGTCGATGTTGTACTGCAGTTGTTGTGCCTGATATCTCGTTTGATAGCTTTGTACGACCTTCAGATTGTATTTTTTTTTTCAAGTGGCACGGAATGTTCGTATATTTCTTTATTTATTTATTGCAATTGCTATTCGGCGCTTCAACACGAGGACAAGTGCGGAGACGGAAAGTAAATGGACGCGTGACGGAAATGATGTGGGCCGGAGCTTCGGACGATTATTCGTATGTGATGTAATTGTAGGATTCTAGGCCATTTCAATGTGGACGAGCACTTATGAAATCTCCAGCGTAGACGGTGAGTGTTTTGAAACGAAGGAAAACGCAGTTTTCAGATCGATCGGGATCGACACGGACGTAGCCTCTGACGTGCAGGACACCTGACGGGAGGGGGTTTTGGGGGGAGAAAAAAAGATATTACGGATCGTATTTGCTCACGCTTCTGAAGTTCGTGTCATGGATTTGCTTTGTGACCCACGTGCATTGGCACCTGAATGTTGCTCGGCAGTGTCCTACTAAAGAATAAACGTGAAGTACGCCCAGAATGCAGTGACGCCGCACGGTGCATATCGACGATGGTTTATAAAGCTACAGTTGGAAAATTGTACTGCAAATCTACACATCCAGGGTCCACAGCTCAATCTGAGAGCTCGGGTTACCGTCATGTCTTCCTCGTGTCTGTGTGGGTTTCTTACTGGTTCTCCTGTTTCCTGCAAGAAACCTGCTGGCTACTCTAAATTTACCCTTGTGTGTGTGTGTTGCACGTGTTGAGGTCTTTTCCCACGTCACACGCGGTGTTCCCGGGATAGGCCTTGGATCCACCGCCACTCTGACCTGGATAAAGAGCATACTGTAGAGGAACAAACACATGAGTGTTAGTTATTTTAATATGTTTACCAAAAAGCTTAACTTGGATCCTCATTAGCTTGATCACTTGAAATCTTCTTTAGTACTCCACCTGAGAAAGTGTGCGCGCGTGTGATTTATGGATCATTCCTTAGCATCAAACTCCAAATGATCTCCAAATTATGTTTGCGTTAGACCATCGGTTCTCAAGGTCGGAGAGAGGGGCGCAAATTGTTTTCAGGAAAAAAAACAGACAAGTCATCATTTTGGGTCTATTTTATTGTTTTTCCAATAGAATTTGAATAAAAGGAAAAGCCCAGCGTTCCTTCTCCCTCTGTATTTTCTTTTTTGCTCAGGAGAGGCGGAGCTTAGTATCTAGCTGTCAGTGCAGACCAGTGTTGCCAACTTGGACCCCTTTAGGGACTTGCCAAATGTCGCCAGTACTGTCCTGCGAGTGTGAGGTCTTGCTTTCCGTCTGCGCTCACACCTCTCTGTGTCTGCTCTGTTCAGTGAGGAGCTGAGAGCTGGAGATGTCACTGATAACGAGACGCGCCTTTCGTCCCGATTTACGCCATTCGTATACGAATGTTTTTCGAATGCAAGACTAATGTAATGCAACATGTTTTACATGTAAAATAGTACAGTAGTACCTCGACCTACGAGATTAATTCGTTCCATAACCTAGCTCGTTCGTCGATCATCTCGTAAGTCGATCGAATTATTCCCATTTAAAATAAAGGAAAAAAATTTAATTGGTTCCAACCCTTTAAAATTCCCCCAAAACACTGTACTACATATAAAAAGGCATGTTTTCCCATACAAACCTATGTGTAATTAATGCAGTTTAAATACCTGTACTGTACTGTAATCATAAAAGAAGAAAATAGACATTGAACAGGTAATTCTGTGGGTACTTGCGTATGGATACTGTATCAGCTACGGTAGCGAAGGCTGAGCAGGAGGAGGGAGGGGGGGAG